>LAXH01000072.1:49560-75652 GCA_001006505.1 Tilletia horrida
TGAGTGAGGTCAAACCCAAGAAAATTGACGAAAACTAGGCGGGCCTCACGCGTCACAGACTGATAAACGAAGGTCTTAGATATGATGAGACCCTCCAGACTGCATAGTCTGTCGGCGTTTGAGCACACCCCATAACTTAAGACCCTTGTCTGAGCCAAAGTCATAAGTTATATCGAGGTTTATAACTTTTATGACTGGAACCGACTCCGTTCCAGTCATTTTCCATAACTTAATCGAAATATAACCTTACATAGGTATAACTTTAACGGGGTTTGACTGTACTCACTTCACTTTGCCCGGCAAGTGGGAACGTGCGCTCCGCCCTCAGTCAGAATCAATAATTCAAGGCACACAAAGACAAGGCGAACATCACTGACTCCTGTCCTGTCGCGTGTTGGTCCTCATACTTAAACAGCACCTCATTCACGATCTCGCACGCGCGCAGGCTTGTCTCTCCCACGCCGTCCCTGCCTCACTCTCACTCTCACTCGCTCAAGCCCAAGCCCAAGCTCAAGCTCAAGCCCGCCCCTTGGCCGTCGGTGCACATCAAGGACACCATCATGGCAGCAGCAACAGCATCAGCACCAACAGCGGACACGCTCGCCCACAGCGCACCCTCAGAGGTCCTGCCCCAACTCAATCACTCTTCCGCCTCGTCCTCCTACTTCCCCGCCGACGTCAAGCGCAAGAAGCTCCGCATCGCCATCATCACGGAAAATTTCCTCCCCAAGGTCGATGGTGTCACACGCACACTCGCCCGATTGCTCGAGCACATGAACTCAGAGGGACACGAGGCCATCGTCTTTGGACCCGAGACTGGCCTCACCTCGTATGCGTCCCACCCCGTCGTAGGCACCTTTGGTGTGCCCCTCGTCGTCTACCCCGGCCTCAAGCTCAACTTTATGCGTCCACGCTTTATCCGCCGCCTCCAGCAATTCAAGCCAGACGTGAGTACATTTTTTGCTTACATGCGCTGCTATGCACTCGGAACTCACGCGCCCCTGCCTTGAACCCATCGCACAGGTTATCCACTTCGTAGACCCCATCTGGCTCGGCGCTCAAATGCTGCCCGCAGTCCAAAAGTTCCTCCCCGAAGTGCCCTGCGTCTCGTCCTACCACACCAACCTGCCCACATATGCCACCCTCTTCGGCCTGCCCTGGCTAGAGAAGACCATGTGGCGCCTCACCCGTAACCTCCACGACCGCTGCGAAATCGTCTTCTGCCCCTCAGAGTCGACACGGCGCATGCTCCGCTCCAAGGGCTTCTCCAACGTCGAGATCTGGGGACGAGGTGTCTACCCAGAAATGTTCAGTCCCGAGCATCGTGACGACAACCTGCGTGCCTCCTGGGGCGCCACACCCAAGCCAGACTCTCTCATGCGCACACCACGCGCATTGAAGGCCGATGATTCCGCCGCGTTGCATCTGGCTCAGTCTGGCCACCACAGACGGTCCATCACCGACGACAGCTTCCTCCGCACTCCACCCACCTTTGCAGCACTCAACTCCAACTCGCCGCTATTAGGATCATCGCCAGAGTTCAGCCCGCCTCCAGCATATGACTCGCTCTCGGGCGTGCCCCCGCTCCCCGCCGGCTCATTCGCCCTCCCGCCTCCCGCCGTCGCATCCTCCTCCTCATCCGCCTCGACCTCGTCGCCCGCTCGGCCCATCCTCAGCGCAGCAGACCAAGATAGCAAGACGGTCATCCTCTACGTCGGCCGCATCTCCTGGGAGAAGAACCTGCGCTTCCTCATCGAGGCCTTCCGCCTCTTGCCCGACCCCGTCCGAGCAGCCGCCAAGCTCGTCTTTGTCGGCGACGGGCCCGCTCGAGGCGACCTCACCCGTCTCTGCGCCAAGTTTGGCCTCGATGCCGTCTTTATGGGCCACCAATCGGGCAAGCGCCTCGCGGCCATGTATGCGTCGGCCAGTGTGTTTGCCTTCCCTTCGTTCACCGAGACCTTTGGACAAGTCGTTCTCGAGGCCCTGGCCTCGGGTCTGCCCGTTGTCGGCCTGCATGCGGAGGGGACGAGCGATCTCGTCTACCACGGACGCACCGGTCTCCTGCTCGACGTCGCCAAGGCATCCCAAGGCTCAATCTACAAGGCCGAGGCCGAGCTCGTTTCGTCCTCTCGACCTACCGACGTGGCGCAACAAGAAGCCGACGCGGCACGCGATGCCAAGGCTGAAGTCGCAATGGCAGCAGCCAACCTGAACAAGGAAGCTCACAGTGTCGGCGTCTCGTCCTCGATCTCGGCCGCGACCTCACCCGGCCTTCCCACTCCGATCCCATCAGTGATCGAGTTCTCCCACCTGACCTCGACATCGCACCCGGCGTTCCGCCCTTGCGCACAAGCATATGCGGCTTTACTCGAGCATCTCATTGCGGACCGCGCCCTCCGCGCAGAGATGGGCCGCCGCGCACGCGAGATGGCATGCAAGCGCACCTGGTGGGCCGCCATGGACGAGTGTATCCGCGGCTACGAGCACGTGCTTGCGCAGACCCAGCTCCGCGAGTACAAAGAAGCTGCGCGGGAGAAGAGGAGGGAGCGGCTGAGCGATGAGGAGCTCGAGATTGTGCGCGAGTACGAACGTAAAGCTGCACCCCCGCTTACGGGTCCGTGGGTCAAGGCGGCCGTGGTGGCTTACTTGGCGCTGTTTATGATCCTGTGCTTCTTCTTCCTCGTGCGGTGAAGAAGAATCAAGGTCTCTCGACACAACCTTTTGCCCCCTCTAATGCCCTCCCCGTCCAACACGAACATTTCCTTGCACCTCTTCTTCTCCCCAAAACATCACTGATTCGGCACGAGAACGGAATCTGGTCACATTCTCACGACATTTACTTCCCGACCCGTCTTTCTTTTAGAAGATTCGTCACGAACAGCCCCACCTCTCGGATCTTTAGAAGCGATCACCCATCACCTTCAACTTCACTTTATTCTACATTTGTTTTTGACCCCGTGTACATCTAGTAGTCCTTTATTTACATCAGGAAAAGCCGATCTCTCTGCCTCCTCTTTTTAGTCTTGCCCTACTTTCTGATCATTCGTTCCTTACGCTACCATCACGAGATGGATAGATGACTGGGATTATGAAAGCCCTCCAACATTCATGCAGAGTGCTTCTGCGGATCGATTCGAGTTCGGGCGCCTGCTGATGCGCCTCGAAAGTCAATCGTGGGACATTGATCTGTGACAGGCAGTTCCGTGTTCATTTTCAGTCTATAACATACGCAAGCAAAAGCAAGTTTCCCTGACGGTCCGTCCAGCCCTACGAATCCCGCATGCATCCGCCCGGGAGCAGAAACTTGAACCGCTCGCTGTCCGCAATGACAGCCCCAGGCAAATTGACCGCACTGGGTGACTTTGACGCCCCATTCCATCTCCAGAGGAGCTCGGCCCACGTATATGCCTCGGGAAGCATCCCAAACACATCCTCGCCCGAGCAAATCTTGCGTTGGATCTCCTTTGGATCGAGCAGCTTCTCGTAATGTGCGTTCCCGAACAGACGGTCCGAGTGGGAGAAGGAGGACATTTTGAAGACAAAGTCGGAGATCCGGGGGAAGCAAAAGGAGCAGTGCCAGCCCGCGTCGGCGAGGACGTTGTCTGACACTTTGGAGTGGACGTAGGTCGTCATGGGCGGACCGGCACCCCACTCGTGTAGTTGTGCGCGCCAGCTCCGTGAATCGGTTGGGAATTCGAAACTGTAGACAAATTGGCGCAGTTGGAGGTGGATGGGCAGGGGGGAGACGCAGCTCTTGAGCAGCGCCAGACTGTGCGCTGCTGGGATCTCGTCTACGTCGGACATGAAGATCAGATCTCGATTGGAGGGCTTTACGCGAGATTGTCTGTGAGGAGTGCGTCGCAAGATTGGCCCGTCAGAATAGAGAGCGCGTGCTGATGCTGGTGCCTGTGGATGCAGTCTGAACACTTACAAGAAATCGGTGACGGCTGCCCGCATCTCCTTTTCCACATTGAAGGGATCCTCCCCTTGCTTGAGTTGCCTGCCCGGCGTAGCCAAATATTGAATCTTGCCCTCCCATCTCGCAAACCGACTCCGATTGTCCGCAAAGGACAAGTTCTTGGGCTGTCCCATGAATGTCTTGGCCGACTCGACAATGACAAAGGTGTCGACCACTTCTTCGAGCTCGCGGAGCCGGACCTCGAGCAGGTCGAGCTCGGTCGAGACAATGGTTGCGTCGATGAGGCGTGGGAGGGGATGCTCGCGTTGGGTGAAATTGTGTCTTCGGCAGGCTGCTGCGTCGTCGGGGGGCACACCTGCTGCGTACAGGTGAGGGATGTACTGGTGTGGGTCTTGCTCGGGTTGGTGATCCCACTGATAATAGCGCATGTCACGAAGCGCATAGGGGTAGTCAGATGAAGCAGATGCAGGTTGTGAGATCCTCATTGTACGACGTCGCTCAAGGCGTGGGGGGAAAGGGGCGAGCTCACCAGTGGTCTACTTGCGTATGTGAACAGGTCTGCAAGCGGTTTGAGGCCCCTTGTGATGGCGTACCACCCAACCAGCCCAATCACTGCCAAGAAAGGACTGAGGAGACACAGCCGGCATAGATTTCTGCCTCTGAACAGTCTTCCCGGTCCAGTCCGCCGTCGGGCACGAGCTAGGTTGGTGGAGAAGCGCGGGGTGTCGCCCTGGCTGTCCCCTCTGGAGTGAGTTGGCGCAGGAGGGTAGGACGCATCGGCCGTGGTGGGAAGCTCGTCGTATTCATAGAGCGCAGGCATGACTGGTAATCTGGATGCTTTCCCCCAGTCGGTCGATGCTCGAGCCTCGTCCAGAAGAAGCTTTCATCGTCATGGCCTGGCGAACCTCGTGCACGAGTCAGTGTCGCTGCCTCGATCGAAACGCTCCGAGGAGGCTCAGCCGGCTTCCCTTTGTCATCTGACAGCGTGGGAAAAGTCGAGGTCAAACGCGTCTGGGCGGGCGTCGCGTGCAAGCAAGAGAGACCAACACAACAACACAGCAGCAGGTGCCCCCACAGAGCAGAAGAAGCACGCAAAGGAAAGCCAGCAGCAACAATGACATCTCCTCACCGACCAAGCACCCCACTCAGACGCATCAGCAGAGGCTCCATCCCAGCACTGCGCCAGTCTCAGTCCCACATCGACGCATCAGGACTGGACGATGCAGATAACGGAGAAGGCTCATCCCATCATCACCTCCTGTCTTCCATCGGAGGAGCAGGAGGCGCCTTGGGCAACCTCGAATCACCACTCGCGTTCATGAAGGCAGCCATGGGCGATCTCGATCACGAGACGAGCATCCTGCAGAGCAACTTGGAAGCGGTCAACTCGATCCATGCGGCTCTGGCGGTGTTTGATGAGAACTTCTCGATGTATCTATACGGCCTCAAGATGAATGCATTCTGTGTCGAGTGGGCAGAGGTGGGCATCGCTGGAGGTTACAAGAAGCTTCATTCTGCTATTACTAACTAGCAGTATCTGGGCGCATGTACAGGCACCGACGGAGGAAAACTTTCAACGGGCAGAACAGACTCAAGGTGAGGCTCCCATCATGACCCATCCTACAGCGCCCTAGACACTGATAACCCGCATTTTGTGTGCTCATAGATGTCCTACGCGCCCAGCGCCAACAGCAAAGCTCCATTCTGGCTGGAGAGCCCCTATCACATCTTCAATCCAGTCGTCCTGACCAGGGCCAACTACCAGCATCAGGAGAAGGAGGACTCGCAGATGCCATTCCCCCACAAGAGCCACCAAAAAGCGCTTCCCAGTCATCGACGACCGCATCTGGACCGAGCTCGCAATCAAGAGCAAGTCAAGCGGGTCCATCCGCGGCGGCCGCGCCGAAGAAAGTTGGAGCCAAAGGTCAAATCACAATCGCACAGAAAAAGCAACGGATTGTGAGTTTGCAGAAACCCGTCACGATGCGCGCGTCTGTTTGCTTGAATCTTACCTCCTCTGTGGCAGAAATATGCATCGGACATCATCGACACACTGCCTTTGGAATATCGTGGGGGAAGGGACCCAGTGAGTCGTTTGCAACTCGCTTCTCTGTTACCTAGACCGCTGATCATGGGATCTATCTTAACCTGACTTGCCAGAAACCACGCAAGATTGCAGAGACTGTCATTTTGGCCCTCATTGCAGCTGGTCCAGCGGGTGTACGCAGTGAGTATTTTTGTGACCGTGCTTGCATCGAGCGTTGTTCACCTTGTCCACCGGGATTTGAGAAACTGATCCAAGTTATTCCCACTAGCTGCGGAAATTGCATCACCACCGGACCTTCCTCAGGGCAAGGTGAACATGACCCTGCTCGCGCTGGTGCAGGCTAAACATGCGATCCGTACAAGTTCAAATGTGGGTGCCCAACACGCTCACTCTTTTCCATCCGCCAGCTCTCCGATCACAGGACTGATCCTCACTCTTCCATGATTCTGTGCACAGGGTGTGGTGTTCTCGCTCGATCCGACTCGTCATCCTCGCTTGCCTGCGTAGCTGCATTCAGAACAATCTTTGCATGATCATCATCGCCTCTCTCTTTGCGAAAGGGGAGGCAAGAGCTGCATTGAGAAATGCATTTAACGTCGCTACAGAATCTTTGAATGCATCTGTCAGGGCAGAGCGAGGCGTCAGCTGCTGAAGCTCAAGGGCACAGGCGGAATATACGACAGCAGTCTGTCCTAATGCTTTGCGATGCCTGAGTCGAGGTCAGATGCTTGCATAACGACCGTGGAGGATCGACTTGGATCTGGTTTGTTTGTTGGAAGCTTCTCAAATTTTTGGAGGTCCCTGTGAGGCAAATGATCTGGATGATCTGCTGAGCGTCCACCACGACGGATCAACATCGAAGAAGGCCTGGACCCAAGAACAATGACGGCGGCAGAAGGGCGCTCGACGGTCTGCGTGCGCTGTCGCGTGACACCAGCGTCGCTCCTCCTGCCTCAGACTGGCGCATACTGTCCACCATGCGCAACCGACATCTTCCACATCAAGGCCAAGTTGGGCTTGGATCGGGCTCGGGGAGCATGTCTCCAGCATGCTCAGCGCACCAGCAGCAGCACTCTGGTAAAAGGCAAGGAGCGTCAGGTGGACATCAGTGGTTACGGCAGCGGCAGCGCTCGAGGAATTGCGATTGGGTTCAGTGGGAGCGATGCAAGTCTATTACTCCTCCATGCCGTTGCTCGATACTTTCTGCCAGACGGTACGGACGACGTGCAGGAGGAAGATGGCACAGGCGGAACCAAATCCAAGCGAGTCAAGAAGGACACCCGCCGGATGGACACGGTGGCTGCCATCGATGTCCTTTACGTCGACGACGGTGCGCTCAAGCGAACAGGCTCCGGAAACACAGCGACAAGCCAGCATGCAGCGCAACTTGCAGAGATTGTACGCAAGGTGTCGCCAAGCTTCAACTTTGTCCACCTCCGCCTGGAAGATGTCTATCGCTCCAGACCCACGCCCGAAGAGAGCGCGGCAGTAGCAGCACCAGCAGCCGAGCTCGTCCGCTGCACCTCTGCACCCTCTTCCTCAAGACGGCTAATCCCCGACACGGCCACAACAGACGCGCTCACTCCAACTCAAGCACTCCAACACCTGCACGACAGTATCAACCCACCCCCTTCGCAAATGCCCCGTCTCTCTCTTCCCGCAGCTCTCACGCGCGCAGAAGACTTGAGACGCATCTTGACACAGAGATTGTTACGAAGCGCAGCTCGAGAGCGGGGAGCGTGTGCGCTCCTGTTGGCTGACACGGCAAGCTCGACGGCTGTGCGCTTCATCGATGCGATTGCCAAGGGAGAGGGCGGGAAAGCGGCTGTCGAAGGCGCTGCTGCCGTATGGATGAATGGTGAGAGTGGCCCGCTTTTCTTATTTCCCGCCAATGCTTCATGCATGCGCGCGCGCGCGCGCGAATGGCTCTGACCGCCTGCCTCGTTGCCTACCATTAGATCTGTTAATATGCAGGCCGCTGCGGGAAGTCATGGCGCAAGAGGTCGAGTATCAAATTCAGAAATTGGGAGAGTTGCGGCCCGAGGGCATTGCGCAGGCCAGTTACATGCGCGCGAAAGCGGAGGCGGGAGAGCGGAGCAGTATTGGACGCTTGACGAATGGTCAGTCTATTTTGAAGCAGAGAAGCTGTTTTGGTGTCAACAGAAGGCCCTGACATCAAGCTTTGTCATCGATGCTTTCCCAGATTTTATCGCCAATTTGGAATCAAACGTCGCCTCTACTGTCAGCACGGTCACGAGGACAGCCAGCAAGATTGTACCCGACCTGCCCACGAATCAAGAAGGGCGCGTAGATGGATCTGCTGCCCAAACACCAGTAGCCGCGACCTCGTCAAACCAAGCGGACAAACCATTGCCGTCTCAGACCCTCTTTGGGTCTGCGGCACAGCGACTGATCCGCATGGTAGACGAGCTCCCTTACTGGGACGAGACGGCCTCAGAACGCTCCAACCGAGCCGAACCGACATCATCAGGAGCCGTCGTCGTCTCCCGTTCCGACCCGTGTCCACTGTGCGGGATGCCAGCGCAGGGCCAAAAAGCGCAAGGCTGGAAGGAGAGCATCTCCATCCTCGCCTCGGCGCCTCCTCCTCCTCCGTCTGATCCTGGCGTGAACGAGGATCCAAAGCTGGACCTGTCGTCGAAGTTGTGCTACGGTTGCGCGCTGGTGCTTGATACGCCTCCGCCGCTGGATCGGGCGTTGACCGGTGCTGTCAGTGCTGTCCGGGAGCCGATGCCACTACCGCGCTTTGTCCTGGATGCCATGCAGACACTGGCTTCTTCCACCAACCCGAGCGCTTCAAAAGCGGAGGAAGTCGATCTCTCAGCGCTGACGATTGGGCCACCGATCGGACAGAGCGCAGACGCGCCTGTTCCAGAGGAGGAGGTGCGCCTCCGCAAGATTGACGAGGCCGAGATGCGCGCTCGGATCGGCAAGTTTGTTCTCCCAGACGAATGACAGCCCCAGGGCGCCCCCAGCAAATTCAACAACATCAGTCAAACCGGCCTTCCAATGCCCCGTTTCAGGGTTCCCACATCCGAAGTCAAATGAGAGGTTGTGGTTGAAAAACAAGGTCCATTTGGTTGGGTAAGGGCTGGTTGGCAGGAGTCTGGGGGACGGATTCAGAACTACATCTTGAGAAAACAATAGACTCGATCGAGGGTGACAGTGTTGGAGAAATCGTGGGCTAGGGAGTGAGGATGGGAAAACGTCCGGAAGGAAGAATGCAAAGGATAACAGAAAATAGAATTCGGCTGTAAAGTTTGGATAGTGTCCGTGACCAGTTGGAGGTGGTGAAATAACGAGTACGAGTTACGGCGGAAATGCTGCGTTTTGGAGGGGGCAACGAAGTGGCAGCAGGAAGGAGGGATAGCATCGATGATTTGGTGTGGCGGCATCGTTCTGGCCCCTTGCGTCCGGGAATGATCCGTTCCCGAAAGAATGAAGGGAAAAGTATAGGCGATAAAGAAATGAGAGAGAAAGTGTGTGAAACCGCTTAGAAATAACCGCCTGGGGGTGGAGTCCCCCGTCATTTCTTTTCGCTATCCATTCATCAAAGGCCCGTCTTCTCTTCAAGCATCCTGTCTCCTTCTCCGTCGGCGGCCCGAGTACGAGTTGCCCTGGACAGCCGGGTTCTTCCAGCCAATCTGCGAGACGGGGATCCTGCCACAGGCCGGGTTCGAGAGCGAGTTGACAAAGTTGTATGCGCCATAGTCGGTCGGGTTCGTCGAAAGCTTGGACGCTGGCTTGGGGATCAGCCCCATCCCGAGCAAGTCCTTAAAGCTGAACATCGTCTCTTGCAAGCCTGGGTTAGCGAGGACTGGGTTCTGGGTGACGGGTGCCTTATAGGTCCAGAAGAGACTGCCTGCTGACCACGAGTAGGCGGAGAGCTGGCTGATGTAGTATTGCCTCATGTAAGAGTTGGACTGAATTCCGCTGATCAGCGACCACTCGCCGTACAAGATCGGTCTGTGAATGGGGAGTGGAATGATCTTTAGCAAACGGTGAACACATTGAGTGGTCAAAAAAAAAAACTTTCGATACTCACACTGGATACCCGACACTGCTCTGGGCGAGATTGCAAACCTTGTTGGTGATGTCCGACTGATCAGAATTTTCAGGGAAGAATCCTGGGTACGGATGAATGGTGTAGATGAGCATCTGTGCAAAAGCGAAAACGCGATCAGGAAATGGTTGGGGTCAGCTTCCTGGTGATATGAAAGGCCAACGAAGGGTATTGCCGCAAAATTAGACGGAGACTCACATTTGGGTCCTTGCCAGTCACAAAGTCGAGCCAGTAGTCTTGAGGGTTGCCAATGAAGGATGGGTGGAAGATCATCGGCAGCTGAGCCTGGCTCAAGAGCTTGTATGTGCGGCTGTAGAATTGGCGCAGAACCGCCATCTTGTCCATGTCCGTCACCGCAAACGAGCCCGCCTTGGGCTCATTCACAGGGCATACACCGGAAACGACCGACTTGTACGGGTGGCTCCCGATCCACTGGATCAAGTTGGTCACCGTCTGGATGGATCTCTGTTGGTTGGTCGACGAGAAGAATTGCGGGTTGGAGGTGTTGTGGCCCGAGGCTTGGTCGCCTGATTGGGAGCCCGGCATGGAGTGCAGGTCGACGATGACGTACATGTTGCGCTTGTATGCCCATGTCATGATGTCGCTGAGGCGGTCTAGCTGACTGGCATTGTTGTATGGCTCGTTGCCCTGGGTGGGAATGAGGGACCAGAACGGCAGGGGAACGCGGATGGTGTTCATGCCGTACTCGGCCAGCTCTTCGACGTCTGATTCTTGAATGAATGCCTGTTGGTGGGCTTGCAGTACCTCGACGGCCTTTTGTGGTCCGAGGTTCTTGTGCAGATCCCACTCGTCCCAAGAATCTTCTCCGGCGACCTGCCAAGGACATTATGGAGATTTTGATCAGCATTGAGTGATCTTTGAACACCCCCAGATTTGCCGACTCACGCTTCGGAACCAGTCCTCGTCCAGCCATCGCTCGATCGCGAGGTAATTACCGAGTGAGACACCCATCACTTTCTGCCTAGGGTCGGTCCAGTTCCAAGCTGGCAAGGGAGTGATGGTAGGAGCCGGAGGAGCAGCATTGGTCTCGTTCTGGTTGGTGCCAGATGGAGTCTTGCCAGAGCCCGCGTCCGGCGTGGATCCACCATTGTTGTTACTGGTGTTGTTGTTGTCAGTTGTCGACGACTTGGACGAGTCTTTCCTGTTCATCGCGCCTGTGACTCCGCCGATTGCGCCTCCGATGGCTCCGATGAGGAGAACAAGGAGGAGAAGGGCAAGCCATGGTTTGCGCTTGCACCAGGCCCAGAGCCCGCCGGATCTATGCTGCTGCTGCTGCTGGCGTGAGAGCGGGTCCTTTTCGTAGAGGCCGTCTCGGGCCAAGGGGGACGATACGCTGTGCTGAGCAGCTGCTTCTGCGAGGGGCGTGTTGGAGTACCATGATTGGTGGGCATCCGAGTTGCGGCCTGGGGTGTTTGCTGCGGGATAGAGGTTGTCTGTGCTCTGTGCTGGGTGCATGTAGCCGGAGGGAGCTGCGCTCATGTAGCTGGACCGGGGATGCTCCATGGTGTTGTAGTCGTTGTTGGAGAGGATGCCTTGGTAGCTCGTCCTTGGACTGGCAAACGAGAGACGGGGAACGGGTTGTGGACCAGAGGGGGAAGATGGGAGAAGGAGAGACTCTGGGTTTGGGACGTGGTCGTGGTCGTGGTCGTAATCTGGGAGCTCGTACATGCTGGCGGCAGTAGTAGGGGCAGGCATTTTTGTCAACTGGCTGGGGCTCTTGGCAAAAGTCGTACGGTTGCGAGTAGTGTCCCGTCAGCTGAAGGCGATTTCGGGAGGAATAGGGCCCAAGGGGGGATCGGCAGGGCTAGTACTGTACTGTAAGGCTGGCTGGCAGTGGGAGAGTGCAGGCGAAGTGAGTGAGTGAGTGTATGCGCCGAGGCTGGGGGGTGAAGGTTGATTGAGCAGAGAAGGGAAAGGAAAGGGGCAAAAGAAAGGCAGCTGAAGAGGCTTGGCGAAAAGTCTTGGTATGTACTGTATGCAGCGCCACGCCACACATCGCCAAGCACGCAGCAAGCCCGACCTTTTCGCCTTCCTCTCGCTCCACTCTTTCCACCACCTCTTTCGGAGGAACCTCAACGAAGAAGGCACAGAAAGACTGTTGAGACTCACCCTCTTGTTGATCCGGCTCCCGCGGCGGTGGCTTGCTGATGCTGATGATCTTCAGATTTACGGACCAGAGGATCCTTCTGCAACGCTGGGCGGCTAATCCTCTTGCTATGTACTGAGAGACGCGTGCGGACTTCGGTGGGTGGATGGTCGTTCTGTTGAAAAGGGTTGAAAAAGGGAAGGCCTTCGGTCCAGGGCGGCATCGCGTCCCCCCTTTTTGGCAAAAGGGTTACAGTGATTATTACGCATCCTACTTTCGGATGCTGCCTTCCGCGAGAAGGCCAAGGGCAAGGGTCCCTGATGTGGGCGGACGACCGAAGCAACCCTTCACACCTTGGCCCCAAGGATTTCCCGCTTCATCTCATCCTTCGCCGGCTTTCCGATGGCCTTATACGGGCTGGCTCCGTATTGCCCAGCTTGTTGCCATCGAACAGCCTTTGCATGTCATTTTGTCTATGCTTTCCCTCGCTGACGCCTCAGGGAATGCGTCTGACCAAATCAAGGGAAAGAACAACTTTACATCGATGCCGATAGAGACTGCACGGAAGACACATTTGTACACTTTGGGCGGTGGGAACAACAGTTCGAGGGAACACACACGCAATAGAGTACCAGCTGGGGGGTTTTTCGGATATCGTCGCCCACAGAGCAGACGTTGCGAGCAGGAAGAGACGAGGGGGGCAAAACTATGGCGAGGTGGCGAGTCGGGCGAGCGAGGCGCGGGACAAGGATTTGCGAATAACTGACAACTGACAAGAAACATACGGCTGCTTTAGGTATATGTCGCCCGACCGCCAGAAACCGGGGGAAGGCGGGCAGGCCGATGGTCGCGAGGATTCAAGATTTGGGGATGACAACGGTGACGACGAACGATGGCATTGAAAGTCTCGGAAACCCAATCTCGTTCGTGGCCTAAAATCGCATTGGCCAGCAGAGTCGATCAGAGTCCGGGAGTTTCATCGAGACCAGCAGCGGTCCTGAAATCACGATGATTGCGAACACCGATGCTTTGTCTGTTTTTGAATCTTTCTTTCACCACGCCGTATTGGCCTGCGAAGCCCAGTCGTGGGCCGGCTTCTGTGCCGGGCCATGCGTGGCAGGCGAAGCGGGGTGGAACTTTTGCTTCTTTGCACCACCCTTCTTCTTCTCCATGCCGCCATGGCCATGTCGTCGCCATGCCGCATTGCTGTTCGTCACAAACTCCTTCGCAGGGCTGGCTCCGTGCTCGGTGTGCATCCGCTGGACGTGCTGTGCCTTGGCCTTGGCTGGAACAACACTGGCTGCCGACTTGTGCTCCTTGTGTGCCGCTCCTGCTTTGTGGTGCTCCTTCTTCTTGTCCGTGTGCGGCTCCCGCTTGTCAGTCTTGTGCTTTGCACTCGACTTCTTGCCCTTCGACTGATGTTTCGTTGATGTCTTCTTCTTGGAGGCAGCCTTCTTCGATGAATGAGCGGGCTTGGTGGCTGCATTGTTCGAGGCGCTCTGAGGCTGAATGGTGCCAGGCTTGATAGAGTCTCCGGCAACCGGTGGTGCCTTGGGCTTGGGTTGAGCCTTGGTCGAAGACGACAGGCCCGGACCCACCAGTCTCTTGTCGAGCTGCATCACAGAGTCATGGCCGGCTGAGGAAGAGAACGTCGTAGGAATCAGTACATGGTTTGGTCTTGAGTTCAAGAGCTCAAACGTGACTCACCGGACTCCCCAGCAGCAATGGCAGCGACGCCGCTGATGGCATAAGTCAGAGCGATGAATGCGTATGTCAGGCGCATTTTGCGGTTGTGTCAGGGTGCGTTGGATGTCCTTTGATCGAATGTCAAAAAGTTGAGGGCTGCCGGGCGAACCAATGGTCGTGGTAGCAGGAGGAGAAAGAGAACGATGGTCCCGTGTCAAGAAAAGGAAGGTGGGATGTTTTCAAATGAAGGGAAGGGGGACGCTCAAGTCGCCCGTTGTTGCCTTGCGTCGCGGGACAATATCAAAAGGAAGAGAGAGAGAGAGTCGAGGCAAAACTGCGTGGTGCCCGGATGAGAGAGAGAGGTAGAAAATGAAGTTTTGAGAGAAAACGGATGGGTTGCCCATGCCTGTTCGTCGTGTCTGACCGCCGCAACTGGCATCGTTTTGACCGTTTGGCCTCACGGGCCACGCTTGGACCTTCTTTCGTTCACTCACTTGAAAAAGGCCAATCGGCATCAGCCCTGTTCCACTACAGGAGGGTTTCCATCGCGCTAAGATGCTTGCCTGTTTTCCCATGCGTGCAGCAGAGTGGGACCAGTGCGGAAGCAGGGAGTTCGTGGGTCAAAGGGTTGTTCGCCTCCCCCTGATAGGCGCGTCGATCACGGCGTTGAGTCTTGTGTATCCATCGAATGGTGTCAAACGAGCCTACTGCCCGAGGATCGACTAGCACAAAAGGTTTTTTCTATCGGCTCAAGATCACAAACAAAGGTGAGTAGGCCATCCCGACGTTAACCAAGACTTCTTCGAGCAAAGGGTAAAGATGAGTGCCAGTCTCGTGATGGCGCCCATTCCTGGATGCCGAAGTACGCAGGTTCTCTGTGATCGATCACTAGCATAGAGCACAGCCTATCTGAGTAGCCCGAGACTGTGTGTTCGTACATATTCGATGCCGCAGTCCGTTACACTAAAAGGTGAGAAGAGGGAACAGAAGAATGAAAGCACAAAACCTCAGGCTTGTGTACGGCCCCGGCTGAAGGCTCCCAGTCAGTATGTATATCAAGATGCCGTTCGAGGGATGTCTTGCATCATGGGTCCACCTGTCAGTCAGGACGGTGAGACCTGGAGAGCACGCATGTCATACATACTCGTGTTGTGGTGAGGCCTTGAATTTCCTTGCGCATCCTCCAACGGTCTAGCGCCGAGGGGTGGCCAAGGAGGTTCCAGGAGGTGGAGAGAAGACACTAAGATGTGTGGGAACAAGGACCCGCGGATAATACATGTGCCTTCTTCCACCACGACAACTCCTGGTTGTTCCTGCGTCGGGCGCTGCGTGCTCTTTCAGCCGATGCCGGTCGCATGCGAAGGCAGGTTTTGGTCTTCGTCCGTGTGGTTGAGGGAGAGGGAGTTGGCCAGGACAAAGGAGAAATGAGCGGAGTTTGGACGCCCCCGGGCGTCGATCATCTTCCTTGGTCAGCCAACATTCTCGCGTCGATCACTCTCTTTCTCCCTTTCGATGCATCAGACCTGACCACCACCCCTCGTCGCCCTGCCTGTCCTGTGACACAGATTGGTGGGAGTTGAAGTCAAAGGGGAAAAGAAGGGGGGCCCGGTCTTCGACCTCCCGTGCATCTGACATTGTTGTGGACGCTCGAAACGAAACACACACAAGATGCCAGCCAAAAGAAATCCCCATCCCGTGACTCCTGACGGCCACTATTTCCTCTGGAACGGCTGGCAACTGTGGCGATGCACAGATCCGAATCTCAAGGCGGCCGATCGAGAATCCTACACTGCGGAACTCATGTCTGCTCGGCGAGCAGTTAGCGCTGCGAACAAGCTGACCTCGCCAGCGGACAAGAAGGACGCTCTGGCTCACGCTCGTGCGAGGGTTCAAAAGGCCAAGGAAGCGCTTGGAGAGCGTGGGCAGCCGTGGTGGGATGCGAGCCAAAAGGGCGCAGAGGTGGTAGATCGGAAACATGTCAAGAACACGCAGTATGCCGCCTGGGCCGAGGGCTTGTTGGAGACAAGCACGCAGAACAGCATCCGCAGACCGAAACGCAAGTGTCGGGAACACGAGGCGGAATCTGCAGCCGAGCCCGTCGGTTCTGGCCAGCGCCCAAAAGAACCACACATTCCAAAAGACAGACATTCGAAAAGGACGAGACATTGAATGATGCTGCCAATGTGGACTTTTCAGGAATGCTACTACTGGTACATTTGCGTGACAGGGATTTGCTTGTTGCGTTTAGCGGACTGATATTGGTGGCGGCACGCCAGGTATAGAATCCCATTCGAAAGAGTCTGCCTTGAATGCTTCTAGCGCAGACGCCGGGATGTTGTCGTAGGATGACAGGCTAGCGTATGGATCTGTTTGTCGGACCGATGGTGTCGGCTGTATGTTGCCAAATGCCGAGGCGATCGGCGCAGTTCCAAATGCGCTCGTGGGCGCTGTACTCGCGCCAAATGCTGACACGACTGGCGCTGAGGTTGTTGTAGATGCCGCTGGCGTTGCACCTGTTCCGAATGCTGAAGTTGCGGGTGCCCCAAACGCCGACGTCGCCGCCCTGGGTGCACCAAATGCTGATGTAGAAGCTGATGCGCCAAATGCCGATGCAGTATTTGATGTAGAGCTGCCGAAAGCCGAGACAGCTGGTGCGGAATTTGCAGCTCCGAACGCGCTCGGTGCACCAAACGCAGGTGCAGATGCTGCGGCTCCAAACGCAGTACTGGATCCAAATGCTGGTGCCGCCGTCTTGTTGGCGCCAAAGGCGCTCGTTGAGCCAAAAGCTGGCGCTGCGCTCGTCGCGGCGCTTCCGAATGCGCTTGTCGATCCAAATGCTGGGGCTGTGGACGTTGATGCGCTACCAAATGCACTGGGTGGTTGTGTCGAGGGCGCGCCGAATGCGCTGGGAGGCTGGGTCGAACTTGTGCCCGCTGCCACTGAGCCGAAGGGCGACGCTGAAGCAGCTGCTCCAAACGCAGAGGGCTTTCCAAATGCAGACGTGCTGGATCCGATGGCTGAGGGCTGCCCAAATGCGGATGGCATGCCAAAGGCAGAGGTTGTGTTTGAGCCTAGAGCGGAAGGCTGTCCAAATGCACTGGTTGTACTTGTGCTGGGGGCACCAAATGCTGATGGCTTGCCAAAGGCGCTGGGGCCGCTGCTGCTGGCCCCGAAGGCGCTGGGCTGCCCAAATGCTGGAGCAGCACTGGGTCCTGCACCGGTGCTGCTACCAAACGCGCTGGTTGTGTTTCCAAAGGCGCCTCCCGAGCCTGCAGCTGCTGCTGGTTGTCCAAATGCTGTTGGCCGACCAAATGCTGGGGCCGCAGCGCCTCCTCCAAAAGCAGATGGCTGCCCGAATGCACTGGTGCTGCTGGAGCTCGCGCCGAACGCGGATGGCTGTCCGAATGCGCTTCCGCCTGTGCTGGTGCTTGCGCCAAAGGCGCTGGGTTGACCAAAGGCAGGCGCTGACGAGGAGGTGGTCATGCCGCCGGTGCTACCGCCAAAGGATCGAGACATGTTTCCGAACGCGCCTCCTCCCGAGGATCCAAAGGCTGAAGGCTGACCAAAGGCGGATGCCCCAGCGGTGTTATGCTGATGAGTGGTCGTTGCGAGAAAAGGCGGAGTCAGGGGGGTTTCGGGAAAATGAACAAGCTCAGGATTCAGTTGTTGTTGCTGTGCGAGATGGAATGTCGCCCGCGAGATGCACATACCGAATAGCGACAGTCATTCCCAAAGCGACATTTTCCTTCGAGAAAGTATTTGCACACCGTCTGACTCGTCATTCTCCGCTATGTCTTGCCACCCACAGGCGCCGTACAAGCTGATGCTGCTGAGATATTGTTACGTTCCTCGTTGTCCTGATGGAAGTGCTGAGTGCTGACAGTAGTATAGTTGGCACAGCGGGCTGCAAGATGGAATTGGAATATCGATGGTTTCAGCCACGTGCTGAGCTTTTTGTTTCTTGGGATCCAGTATGCCCGCCCGACATGATCACTACTAAACAACTTTGGGATTGACTGATTTCTTTTGGGAATGCGTACCAAAGGGCTGCTTCGCCCTTGAACATAGTTCTCGCGTCGTGTTGCTCTTCCAGCCTCATCGACATCCGGACGTGAGGACATGTTGAAGCGAATCGTTTAGCTCCTTGGGCGTGCCGGGGTGTTTTGCAGCTTGGAAAGCAGTAGATATTGCTCCAACGTAACATTCCACGCCAGAGCGTCTGCGCGTCCGAATCGTTCGAACTCCCTCTCAAATGCCTGTTGACTAGGCCGCGACACTGCCTCCAGTCTTGACGGTGGCCTTGAAGCGTATTTATACTGCAAGACTGGAGGGCAAGGGCAACTGCGATTTCTAGACTCCCATTCTCATGTCTGTCATTTTCCTAGGCTCGCATCAAGACGCACCTTGTCCGGATCTGCATTTCTTTGACCACTCATCGACAAAGGCGTCCACATTGACTACACGCAGGCCCTCAGTCCGCAAAGCGCATCGAACTCGCCGCTGCAGCGCTTCTGCCTGGACTCGCTCGTGCTCGAAACCTCTCAGCTGAGCAAGGTAGATTTCTTTGTGTCCGGAGTGTTCGCCGATTCGGCGACGTTTCGAGGGACCAGCATCAAATGAGAGGGTGTCGTCGACAAGGCGGGCGCCAGACGTCCTCACTTCAGTCTCTTCAACCATAGCAACGTCGGTCCTGACGCTCCGACAGGCCTTGAGGAATGCCGAGGAGATTCTGGAGGGTCGCTCGCTGTTTATGACTTGTGAAGTGAGCTCTAAAGCCACGTGTTAGGGAGGGTGATTCGGCCGAGAAATGCAGTCGAAGATTTTTTGGCTGTCCCAAATTTAGAAGTTTTGGAACCGACTCCCTCTTTCATCGCCTCAAACCTCGTTGCCTTCTCACACCTCTCCGGCTGACAGCGCAGGGCAGGCTCGACGTGTCCTGGCCTCGCAAAGCAGATCATGCCGACAAAGCAGAATGGAAAGAGGCGCGCTTCAGACGCCAGTGCGTCCTCAAACAGCACCGACAGCGAACGTTCCAGCGCCTCCTCCGTGTCGGGCGGTGCTCAAAGCAACAGCTTCAGCACCTCACCTGCCACCTCGGTCGGTGCTCTCTCTGCGGGACAGCTCGCCAAGGGCTCTGCAGATGAGATGGGACTGAAAGAGTACGATGCGGCTGTCAACGGAAACGGCGGCACGGAGCTCCCCAAGTGGGCTCAGCCGCATACCTTCCACACGTTAGACACCCAGAAGATGTTCTCCAACCCTTCTGACCAAGGCCTGGACATCAAGGATCTGCAAGATCTCACAGCGCCACACATTGAATCTTTCAACGCATTATGGGAGCAAGACCCCTCTGTCGACACTCCTCAAACACTCAAGCGCTCGGCTGCTACAGGACTTCCGTCGGATGGGCTGCTCGCCAGGGCAATCCAGAGACTGCCTGCCAGAGTCGTCTTTGACGGGAAAGGCTCCGCCGAAGATGGTCCCAGCGGAAGCTCTGCGGTATATCACGACCTCGGAAACCGCCTCGAGCTCAGAATATCTTCTGTCACCTTGGCACGACCGATGGTCGCCGAGAAAGCGAAGGACGTGCACGAGCGCCGCGTCTTCCCCGCCGAGTGCCGAGAGCGGTTGACCACTTATCGCGCTCGAATGACAGCGCAGATCGACTGGAGCGTCAACGGGCAGCCAGCAAAGACAGAGACAGTCAATTTGGGACATGTGCCCGTCATGGTCAAGGTGAGTATGCTTGAGCAGTTCTGACGAGGTTCCGTCATCATTCCTCTGACACATTCCCCCTTCGTCTCCTGACAGTCAAATCGGTGTAACATCAGGGGCATGACATCTCGCCAGCTCGCTGACCGCATGGAGGAGACCACAGAGATGGGCGGCTACTTCATCATAAACGGAAACGAGCGTCTCGTTCGGTTCCTGATTGTCGGACGCGCGAATCACGTCGTCGCGATCGATCGACCCTCCTTCACCAACCGTGGCCCATCGTACTCAAGCAAGGGCTGCATGATCAGATGCTTACATCGGAACGATCTCACAAGCGTGACCAACACCGTGCACTACTTGGACAACGGCGGCATGACATTGCGGTTCTCATGGCGGAAGCAAGAGTACATGGTGCCCATAATCATGGTGCTCAAAGCGCTCACGGACGCTACCGACAAGGACATCTTCATGGGCCTCATGCAAGGTGATCTCGGCAACACTTTCTTGTCCGACCGTGTTGAGCTGCTCCTGCGCAGTTTCAAGAGCTACGCGCTCTGGACTGGCAAGCAGTGTCTCGAATATCTGGGTAGCAAGTTCCGTGTTGTCATGGCAGCACCCGACGATGCCACCAACGGAGAAATTGGCTCGATGCTAGTCGATCGGCTCATTTTGGTCCATCTTGACCGACCAAGAGACAAGTACAACCTGCTTATCTTTATGATGCGAAAGCTGTACGCCCTCGTCGCTGGCGAGTGCTGCACCGACAATCCAGATTCGCCCCAACACCAAGAGATCCTCATGCCCGGTTTCCTCTACGGTTCCATCATCAAGGAGCGCGTCGATGAATACCTCGCGGCGGTGCGGGCTCAGATCGCGCGTGACGTCAGGATGAAGGCGAAGGGCGTGGACTTCTTCGACGGCAAATACATTGTCAAGTCGCTTGCCAAAGTGAACTCAGATGTCGGCAGCAAACTCAACAACTTCCTCGCGACAGGCAATCTGTCTTCTCCCTCCGGCCTTGACCTGCAACAAGTCAGCGGTTTCACCATCGTGGCTGAGAAGCTCAACTTCTACCGCTACGTCTCACATTTCCGTTGCGTCCATCGTGGTGCCTTCTTCGCCGAGCTGAAGACAACCACCGTCCGAAAGCTGCTACCGGAATCTTGGGGATTCTTATGTCCTGTCCACACGCCAGATGGAAGTCCATGTGGTCTTCTCAACCATTTCTCTCACGCCTGCCGCCTCATCACTCGGGAGCTCGACACTTCAACAATACGGCCGCTCTTGGTTGGTCTGGGAATGAGCGAGTCCATGGCTACGGACATCACCGCTAAGAAGCATGTGGTGGTGCAGTTGGATGGTGTGATCATTGGATATGCGACGCCAAGCTTGGCCCAGAAGATGGCCATCGCGTTGCGAATCTGGAAGACCGAGAACGAGACCAACGGAGTTCCTCTGGATCTGGAGATCGGTTACGTACCCAAGAGCAAAGGAGGCCAGTTCCCGGGACTGTACCTGTTCAGCTCGCGCGCGCGAATGATGCGACCAGTTCGGTTCCTACACAACAACCGTACGGATAGCGTCGGACCTTTCGAGCAAGTTTACCTCGAAGTGGCGTGCTGGCCCGAGGAGATCGAGGCCGGCTCGTCCACGCACGTGGAATTGAGCCCGACCAATGTCCTCAGTGTCATCGCCAACCTGACTCCATTCAGCGATTTCAATCAGTCTCCTCGGCTGATGTACCAGTGTCTCACAGTCGATCACGAAGTCTTGACGCGTGCAAACGGTTGGAAGGCATTGGCGGACGTGCGCTCGGGGGAGCAGGTGATGACGATGAACCTGGCGAAAGGAGTGCAAGAGTGGAATGCGGTCAATGCGACCGTCAAGATGCGCCACACCGGGCCTCTGTATCGACTACAGAGTGCAGAGGTTGATGCGGTCTGCGACGCGACACATCGGTGGTATTTGGGATCTGCCAAGGACGGTGACAAGCTCTCGCCATTCACGACCAAGGAGCTCATCAACGGGGAAGTAGGGGCTCGGACATTGCCTGTGGTGGCGACAAATCCAAACCCGCTGCATCAATGGTCCAATTTCCCTTGGCTGTCACACCTGGTTGACGACGATGAGTTGTTGAACCTCGACTGGTGCAAATTTGTGGGCATCGCGATGGTTCTCGGCTCAGTCAACGGCGACGAGCTCAAAATGAGCCAATCGACTGATAACCCAGAATGTGTCGCATCGACATCTGCGATCTTCAAGAGGCTGTCCTCTGTGTCCGGCGTCTTCGAGAAAGTGGACCTTAAATTATCCCGAACAACGGCCGAATGGACAGTGAACTCCGAAGAGCTCAGCTCGTTCTTCCTACCATTAATGACGGCATCAAGCTCGACTCTCGACTCCATCTCTGAGATGCAAGTCTTACAATCCGGTCACCAGGACGTCAGCACTCCAGAAGTCAATGAGGCGCATCTGTTGTCGAGGTCTCTGGGAAACACCTGGCTCTTGGAGCTGTCGAGTTTGCAGGCTCGGTCGATGCTCGAGGGCTTCGCTGTGGCGACATACCAGCGGAAGTCTTCCCTGGATGAAACAGATCGAGACGGGGCAAAAATGATCGACGACAGCGCGCAGCAGACCATCAGACGCGATGATCTTCAAGTGCTCACTCACTCCACCGCTTTGGTCCACGATCTCCAGATTCTGAGTGTCTTGGCAGAAGCCAGAGTTGATACGGATGCCGAAGTCGACCCGGAGCGAACGGGTGATCGTGGGCTGACCGCGATTCAGTGGCGGCTGGACTTCGCTTTCGGCGAGGAGGACGTCAGCGTTGCAGTACCCAAACCCGAAGAGTACTACAACCCTCACCACGATGGTTTCATCTACTGCATCAGCGTGGACAACGACAACTTCATGGCCCGGCGGAGAATACCTCCGAGCGGCACTCCCGGGCAGATCACGGCAGACTTGGGAATGAAAGTCTTCTTCACCGGCAACTGCCAGATGGGTAAGCAAACGATGGGAACTCCAAGTACGGCCATGAATCATCGGACGGACAATAAGCTCTACAGGATCCAGAATCCCCAAACGCCTCTGGTCCGGCCAAAGCTGCACTCCAAATACGGATTCGATCACTTCCCCAACGGTACCAATGCGATCGTTGCTGTCATCTCCTACACCGGATACGATATGGAGGATGCGATGATCTTGAACAAGTCTGCGCACGAGCGGGGGTTCGCATACGGTACTGTCTACAAGAGTGAGACTGTGGATCTGAAGGACATGATTGGCGAGACGGTCGCTCGCTCCGGCCCGCCGACGCTCCATTTTGGCATTGGTGACGATGTTCGAAAAGATGACCCGCTGCGATCAGTGCTCGACGCTGATGGTCTCCCTTACATCGGCAGCAAGATCAGCCCTGGCAGACCGCTCTGCGCCTACTTCGACGAGGTGCGCGGTCGCACCATCACGAAGAAGTACAAGGGTGACGAAGTTGGGTATATTGACGTGGTCCGGCTGATCGGTACCGACGGAGGAGACTCGGAGCTGCAAAAGGTCCAGTTCTCTATTCGGATTCCGCGTGCTCCCGTCATCGGCGACAAGTTCTCCTCCCGACACGGACAAAAGGGTGTCTGCAGTCAGAAGTGGCCGGCTGTGGACATGCCCTTCAGCGAGAGTGGCATGCAGCCTGATGTCATCATCAACCCTCACGCTTTCCCCTCGCGTATGACGATCGGCATGCTTATCGAGAGCATGGCTGGCAAGGCAGGAGCCATGCATGGCTTGGCTCAAGATGCCACCCCATGGACGTGAGTCTGCTTGGGAGGATCGCAGAACGTTTTTTGAGATGTTGATGCTGACATACCTTTGCGCATACATCAGCTTCTCTGAAGACGACACCCCTGTGGAGTATTTCGGAGAGCAGCTGAAAGCTGCCGGCTACAACTACGTCGGGAACGAGCCGATGTACTCGGGCATCACCGGTCAAGAGTTTGCCGCCGACATCTACCTTGGAGTGGTCTACTACCAGCGACTGCGTCACATGGTGAACGACAAATTTCAGGTTCGAACTACGGGTCCGGTGCACCAGCTCACACGGCAGCCGATCAAGGGTCGTAAACGCGCAGGTGGTATTCGTTTCGGAGAGATGGAGCGTGATGCTCTGATCGCACACGGCACAAGTTTCCTCCTGCAAGACCGATTGATGAACTGCTCGGATTACAGCACGGCTTGGATCTGCCGAACATGTGGATCTCTGATTTCCCTAGGCTATGACGAGTATGCGATGAACGGCATCAGCGTCATCGAGGCGAACAGCCGCACGGCCGGAACGCACAATGGGTCGACCAACTCGACTCCTCTGGCAAACGGGCCTTCGGGAGAGTACTGCCGTGTGTGTCGCGCGGCGGAAGAGGCGAAAGCTCTGCGAGAGCTCGATGGCATCGTAGACGCGTACGATGCTGACGACCCAGATGGTTTGGTGCCTACTGGGCACCACATCAAGGTTTCCAAGGACAATGTATTGCGCACCACGGCTGGTGGACTGGATGTCATTGTAAGTGGTGCTCGGCGGTACATGCTCGCCAAATTCTCCTTGCTCAACCTAATATTTGTTCTTTGCAGGCTGTTCCTTACGTTTTGCGCTATCTCACCGCCGAACTTGCGGCAATGGGCCTGAAGCTCAGCTTCATTGTCGAATAGAAAGAAATCACATTTGTCACATTTTTCTCCAGAAGTCTAGGGCGAAAGTCAGGATACCATTATGTTCAGCTGTGCCACGGTCCAAAACTCTGCCACGCAGATGGTCGATACAAGCCTGCATACAAGCTCTCCGGAATGTACAAGGAGATGAGTGACATTTTAAAGCGCGCAACAAGCATTTCACATCGTTTGCTGAGGGGTAGCTGCGTATTGGACATTTTGATCGAACCACTTTGCCCTAAAAGGGGAGGCGATGATCTTTCATTTTGATATGCGCGCCTAGTACCTAGCTCCACTGTTCTTTCTCTCGCTCTCTCGCTCCTCGTCAGCCACTTTTCCTGATGTGACTGCCCAGCAGTAAAACACAGGGCCCTCTTCACAAAGACTGTGTTGGAGTCTGGACATAGCTGGCATTTTCCCCCTCGCACATTGAATTTACATCCATCACTTGTCTTGCTGATCGGACCTGACGCATCGCGAGCCCATGGTCTGCGCACGAGCAGGTCCTTCGGTATAGGAAGCACTGAGGGAGTCGGGGCAGTTGCCGAGGGTCGTTCACACGAAGCGCAAGTCAATCATCACATGCGTGCTGTATCCCGATCGAAGGGCTGGGAGGACAAAGGGAACATTCCATGCACCAAACGCCGCGGTACTGCGCGGCAGGATTGACAAAGCGTGGGTCGTCAAGAGGCATTCATGCTTCTCTCCACCATGATCCCAAAGTACGAGGGCAAGAGCAACGGACGGGGAGTCTGGGAGACCAGCAGGGTCGCATGAACGCATCCTGACAAAGTAGAAAGAAACAGGATTGCCAATTGCATCTGTTGTGTGGCGGCTTCTGAAGGTCGACCGCCCTGGCGCGTGGGAAGAAGGCAACAAAGTGCGACAAGGAGGTGATGGTTACAACAAGGAATGCTGCACTGCAGCAGTCAATGAGGCACAAACAACTCGAGAATGAGCATAGATTCGTCGGCTGATCATTCATCGATCGCTATCTGCTGCACGCTGGCTGACCGCCTTTAGTCGCTGCATGCTCATTTCTCTCTCCCTCTGTCTTCTCTTCTGTGCAGCTGTCCTTTTCTGCAGTAGAGAATCAGTCTGTCGCATTCTACAAGTATGACCGTTACGGTCCTATCTACAGACGCAGGCTCAGTTTCCTCTTCTGGTTTCCACGTCCCAGGCCAGCCACGGTCTTATCAGCTCTCCCCGTAGATCCGCCGCCATGCTCGGCGCCAACCGTTGCAGTCCAAGCATACACGACTCTCGGCTGCAAGAGATCTTTGAGAACTCGCTCAACATGGGTGATCTATGCTTCGCTGCTGGGAACTTGAACTCAAACATTCCAACGCGCATCACTCGCCGCACTACACACTACACATCAGCACAACGGACAAGAGCCACACAACGATTCACGCGGATCGAACTTCCACACCACCCAGATCGAGACGCCGCCCCCTGAACATTCCAGAAGCTTTTTCACTTCGTCCCAGATCACGTCAGAGGGTAGCCATTCCTAGTATTGAAGTGCAGGACCCTGGTCTACAGCTACTAGGCTTCGCTACATGCTCCTCTACGGTTTCCTAGGGCCCTGAAAAAGGCATAAAAAGAGGCCCTTTCCGCACCCAAATTTTTCCCTTTCCCCCTTTCCCTTATTCAGGTCCTCGACAGCCAAGGACCCTCAAGACCTGCCCTTTGTATGCTAATAACTTACTGACCAACTGACCTTTCTTCTTCTTCCTTCGGCTGCTGGCCTCCACTAGCAGCCACAAGGGGTTGACGCGGCAGGGGGTCGCCGTCACTCTACGACTCGCGATGCATTGGGGGGCCTCTCTCGCGACT
>LAXH01000073.1:0-22221 GCA_001006505.1 Tilletia horrida
CAGACACTCTCAAAGCACGCCTCAGGAGAGCAGCAGGAAAGGTCCTCGAGCGTGCTGAGCTCATAAAGTCGCGCAGGAGGGAGGTTGTGCCGCCAGTGCGTGATCCTGTCGATCCTGGTCAGTCGTAATGTCCCGCGTGCTGTGGTGTTCCTGCTGAGGTTGGACTTGCGCCTGACCTTATCCACGTGTTCTGGTCTTCAGGTGTACAGCACGTCGTGCTGTCCAAGTCGTCACGCGTCGGGGAACGATCCTATCCCCTTTGGGAAGAGCTACCTCCACAATACACATCGTCAGATCACATCACAAGGTGAGCCAGCGCCGTTCTGCCGCATCTGTTGTGATCGAGCTATCGGCTGAACATCAATCAATGCTCTTCTCAAACAGCACTCACGAGCAACCAGAGCTTGCGCCCGCTCATCTTGACCGCTTGGCGTCCTTTCGCCCGGCTTCGCAAATCAAGGGATCTCCCTGCTTCATTGATCACAAAGCACCACTACGTGGTCAAGACATCGTGCAGGATGCCGTCTCGGACTGCAGCTTGGTCGCTGCTCTGCAGGTAGCGGCGGAATACGACTCGCGCTGGGCCTCAAAGGTGAGAACTGATGTCTCAGAGCGAGATTTTACGCTTCGATTGACCTTTCCCGTCGCTCCCGTGTGCATTTCGTAGATTGCAACTGCTGCGATGCACCCACGAGACGGGGCGGATAGGGCTGCGGCAAGTAAGGACGGCATATACCACGTCAAGCTCTGGTTCAACGGGGGGGCGAGGAGGGTGGTCATAGACGACATGCTACCATGCTTTCCCAACGGAGAACTCATCGGTGCCTCATCGAACCAAGGAGATCAATACTGGCCCGCCCTGGTAGAGAAAGCCTTCCTCAAGGTGGTCATCGGCGGTTATAACTTTCCAGGATCCAATTCGGCCGCCGATCTGTACACATTGACGGGCTGGCTTCCGGACCAAGTCCTGTTGCAGCAGGCAGGCTTTCGGCGCGAGCAAATCTGGCGCTCGCTTCACACTGCTTACACTCAGGGACGATGCATTCTGACGGTTGGCACCGGCGCAGACGCTGATCGGCACGACTCGGACCGGCGCTGGGCATGGCTTTCGCCTGCGCATAACTACGCTGTCCTTGATCTGCGTGAGGAGGACGGTCATCGCCAAGTCACGGTCGTCAACTCATGGCGTCAAGCAACGACTGGTCATCGGCAAATTCATGTGCTGTCCTGGGAAGACGTGTGCGGACACTTCGATGCACTGCATGTCAATTGGCGCGTCTCAGACTTTGCCTACAGGGAAAGTGCCCATTGCTCATGGTCCTCCCGCCACGAACGGGTCGATCTCAGTCAAAACACTCAGCTTCAAATCATCATCCACCGAGGGCAACAAGGAGCCGGTGCCAAAGACATGACAGAAGCGGAGGATTCACTGGAGCTGTGGCTGCACCTGAATCGCCACATGTCACCAAATAAGGAAGATGCGCGCGTGTTGATCGCGTTACATGCTTTCAATCATACCGAAGGACGCAAGTTTTACCGACTTACAGATCATGAACAGATGGTGAGATAAGCTCTACACCGAGCACACTTTGTAGGGCAGAAACTGATGTTGGTCAGCATGTCGCCGGCCTCCTGTACAGGGCGCCTTCACTGACAGCGACCACGTTCTCCGCAAAATCCAAGTGGGACCTGAATGCAAAGCATTGACGGTCATTGCATCTCGCTTCGGCCCGGATGTAGAGTCTGCTTTCAGTCTTTCCGTCTATGCATCCGTGCCAGTGACCATTCAGGCTCTGCCTAGGGCCTATCCCTACCACATCACAGTAAGTAATCTGGTTCCTTCTGCCCCTACGGCGCTTCGCTGAGCATGAACTATTCTCTCAGACAACTGGCTCCTGGACTGGCCGATCAGCTGGGGGCAATCTGTCCCAGCCCACTTTTGGATTCAATCCGCAATATCAGCTTCAGATTGGCAAAGGCGCCACCGCTGATACTTTGAAGGCCAGCATACTGATCATGGCAGAAACGACCAGAACGATACCGCTCCAGATCATGCTGGTGCATTCAGACGGGGGTAAACGGATCCACCAAGTGGAAGAGTCGGACGTAATCATGAGCAGCGGTGCCTACACGCATGCGGTAGCGATGGCTGAACAGCGGGCAAATGCCGCGAGCCAAGACATTGCCAGCGCGCTGGCAGCATCGACGCTAACATCGCAACTTTCAGGAGGCGTGGCACCAGGAACCTACACCCTCATCGTTTCCGCATTCGCTCCTGGAGTCGAAGGCGACTTCTTGCTCTCTGTCGAATCTTCACTCCCGGTCGCCCAACTCCGTCCTATTCCACCAGAAGGAGCAGGTCAATTCCACCGATCGCTAAATGCGAGGTGGAGCCTCAAGGAGCAAACGGCGGGAGGTGGTCCCACAAGCGGGACGTACTACCTGAATCCTACTTGGAGACTGGTCGTGCCACCAGGAGGGGCAACGATCCAGATGAGGCTGCGCCTGGATACAGAAGAGATCAGGAATCGGCCTTCCTCGTCTCGGACGCGACCCTCGTCACCACTGCCAACCGGGCGTCGGCCCTCGATGAACATTGCCATCTTCAAGACTCATGACATGACCGCTCTTCGTGCATCTGAGCAAGATCGGCGCGACTCGGCTGAGCAAGAAGCATCGTCCGCGAAAGTCCGGGTCTCACCCACGCGTGAGTTGTCGCTGAAAACGAGCAGCGAGGTAGCTTCTAGTGGACCATACGCGGACCACCTCCACGGCGTCACTACCGGCCAACGGCGGCTCGAAGCCGGAGAGTACATTTTTGCTGCGAGCACATACGCACCCAGACAAGAAGCAGCCTTTGTCATTCACCTGTGGAGTGATGTTGGACTGGACGTAATCGATCCTCATTGAGCGTCTTTGCTTTCAAATCGAATTTTGCACATGGCTGACACTGGGTGACAGTTGAGGAAAGTATGACATTGCACAACTGAGAGGGGTTCACAATCATGTTGGTGCGGAGAAAGTCAAAGGCTGCTCAATCTAGGTTGCTAGCGCCTCCTCATTCATTGCCTCCGCTTCGAGCATGTCCACTTGGACTTGCAGATCCTCAACCTCTTCCCGGAGAGCCCTGCGGTCATCGTCGAGCACCTTGAAGTCCCGTTGGGCAACCGCCTCCTTGTTGACGAGCTTGTTGACCTCTTCGGTCAAGCGCTCAATGCGGTCTTGATACGACACTTGCTCCTCCTTCTCCAGGCGGACGTATGCCTCTTGTGCCAATGCCGCTTGCGTGAGCTCGCCGAAAGCCTCGACCAGCTTTGTCCGCATTCCTTGCGATCGCGCCTGGTATCCGCCCAAGAGTTTTGCAAGGCGTTTTTCGTCCTTGCCAGAGTTGGACGCATATCGACCCATGGCCTCCCGTGCGTTCTCAAGCAAGGCCGCGTAGCCTCGCTTGATGTCTGCACTGGACAGGTCTGCTCGTGACACCCATGCTTGCTCGTCTGGGTGCCAGACCCTGTCAAGTCGTGCATTGGACAGAGAGGCTTCCAGCTCCTTCAATGCAGCACTGTCGGAGCCGTCCTCTTCAGGCTGGAGCTGGGCGGTTGTGAGTCGAACAATAACGTCCGCTTTTGCGCCGGGAAATCCGAGTGAGGAGGCAAGCTCTTGTTGCACCGCATCTCTCGCTGCCTGGAGCAGATCGTCAGATAGCACCGGAAGTCGACTCTTCGCGCCACCCGGATATCGGCTGCCAGGCACAGGATGTACCACACAGTCATCTTCGATCAGGCGCGCCATCTCTTCGTCTACCAGACGTTGCGCTCTTGTATCAGCGTCTGCAGCGGCTGAGATGGGATTGGCGGCGAAGAAGCTCTTGATATGTGTGGGGTCAACTTCGGGTGGACGAGGTAGACCGCGTTGTACAGCCTGTGACCGTCTCGCCAGTTCTAGCTGCTGGCGTTCCGCTCGGAGCTTGGCAATCCGAGCATCGCGATCGGCCATGTCTTCTTCCCCAGTCAATCCAAGCTCTGCAAGCTCGTCTGCCTCTGTCTGATCGCCTTCTGCATCCACATCATCCACCACGATGTCGAACTCATTCTTGGGAGCGGGGAGACTTGCCAGTCCCATTCGCAAGTCCCGCTTGGCTGCCAGACGAGCCAGCTTCTCACTCCTGGAAGTGAGCCCTGTCATCATGCTGGCGCCGTCATCCGCATTGAGGCCGAGATTGTCCCGCAACGGTGTGCGAAGCGGCGTGCGTCCAAATTTTTGCGCGCCCGTTGGCGCGGTCATTTCGGAGCGGGCTGGTGTCGCACTCGGAGCATAGCCACGTACAGACATGCTTGGATCGAATCCAGTTCCGCGGGCCGGGGTCATTAGAGGATTAGGAGTGGCCGCCACTCCCCGTCGAGGTGCAGCACCTTCTGCTCCAGTCCCCTCCAGTAATGGGCGATTAGCATCACCGAGCAACGGAGTCTGCGCTGCTTCCATGTTCCGCAGATTCCGGGCTTCACGCATGACAGTATCCTCTGTGGAAGAAGTGAGAAGAAATTTCTCAGAAATCAGCGGCACAGAACGCGATAGCAATCGTTCCAGAGAAGGAGAAACGCACCTTGTGGTGCGGTAGCTGGCGTGCGCGCATGCTTCGCTTGATCCAGCAGCGAGTAATCGCCAATGAGCCCACTTGTCGATTCTGCCCCGCCATCCATGACCATTTCTCGCGCCGCATTACCAGCCTGTCCCAGCTTGACAATCTCCTCCAATTCCGCCTCTCCGACTTGAGCCTCGGGCAACATCAGCTTTCTCCGTTTCGAGATCTGCTCCGCCTCCCTCAATCGACGAATCTGCTCCTCCTTGGCTCCCCCAAAGACGTTTCCGCCCGCCGCTTTCTTTGCCTCGGCTTCTCGTTGGCGCTTCCGCTTGGTAGCTTCGTCTTCGACGGGCTTCTTCTGGTCGAGCTCACGCACCGTCTTGCCGACCGGGGCGCGAATGTGACGCGCGGCTTCTTCCGAAGTGTCGTAGAAGCCGATCGTCGGCTGCTTTTCGAACGGAATCTCGGCGCTGTAGTCCATGCCCTTCTGCTTTTGCTTGTGCCGCATCCTAAAAAAGAGGGAAGGAAGGGAGGATATGGTGTCAGCATACAATGTTGCATCAAGAAGCGAAAATTGCGAAAGTGGGAGCGGGCCATACTTACACAATACCAGCGGCCTTCATCTCTCTGCGCTTCTGCAGCATCGCCAGCCGTCGGGCATCCTCCAATGCGCGCTCTCTCGCCTTGCGCTTGGCCTTTTTGCCCTGCGTATTGGCCAGGCGCGCCCGGGCCTCGGAAAGCATCTCCTTCTCGTCCTCGTCCATGTCGATCGGATCCGGCCTGGCAGGCTTTGTCTCTGGATCAGGATCAATCTCGCCGGGCCGCAGCCGTCGGACATCGTCCGCAGTCGGGGCCGACTCTCCGCCAGAGGGTCCGGCCAGACTCAAGCCATCCGCCTCGGCATTCTCCCGCGCCTCTGCCTCGTCGAGCAGTTTCTGGTACCGCTCGATGCACTGTGTTGCCGTTCGGCCGACGATGGGGGCAATGGTGCGCCATTGGGTGGGCATCAGCTTTGCCATGTGCAAGAGCTTCTCGTCCTCCTCCTTTGACCAATCCGTCTTCTTGATGGACGGATCGAGCCACTCATACCAGCGGGCCTTGCACTGTTTGGGCGTCTTGCGCACCAGGAGCGATGATATGCGCGCCCATTGCTGCATCGATGCCGCGGAGGAGTGGTATGGGAGTTTGACAGATCAGCAATTGCGGATGGAAGTGAGGCATACCAACCTGCCGAGGAGCCGAAAACTTACATTCTTGCCATACTTGGAGATGGCTGCCTTGAGAATCTCATCCTCCGTCTGTGATTAGAAGTACTCAGTCAGAGGTTGCTGCTTCGATGATGAAATGGTAATCCAAAAGCTCGGGACAGGCACTAACGTTCTTCCAGACCCCTCCTTTGATGACGATGCGCATGGCTGTGTGTAGCTTGCGTCGAACCAGGCGACGAAAAGCGCAACCAGTCTTTGATGTTGCCTCGGCTACAGTGCACGATCACCGGAGATACCACGGTCCGTCCGTCTACCTTCCAAGCTGGGATGAACCAGGTCCTTCAGGTCTTGAAATCCGCGGTTCGTGGTGGTGGAAAGATCGTGCTGGGCTATGGGGTTTGATGAGGGCCCGGTTGGCTGCTGCTTCTCGTGTTCCAGAAATTCTTTCGTACGAGAGGAGAATCTCATCTTGAACCACACCACTGCTTCCCTGCTTCGGTCTCCCTGCGGAGAAAAGGAAGATCTGATGCGACCGGCTCCAGACCCATGATCAGATGGTGTTGCATTTATACAGGCGCAAAGCAGAGCAAGCGAATCACTGATGAGAGTAAAGTACAAGGGAAGGGGTCTGGGGAAATAGATAAAAGAAGGTAGGGTGGCAGCGGCTTGGTTGAGACGCAGCTTTCACAGCATCTACCGGCCTTGCTGAGTGGTGTTGGCCATCGACTCAATGTCGGCTGACCGAGGCGACGGGGATTCGACGCCCAAGTCGACCGTGGTCGTCGGATCCGCATAAGCCGCCGCCGATCCTGGGCTCTGTACCACCCACCCAGCCTCTTCCAACTGGGCCTCGTTGAAAACCGAAGCTCTCCTCGCTGTTGGCGATGTATGCAGGGGGTTCGTCGCTTCCGTTGAATCTGATGACGATGTCAAATGGGGTGTGCCCGCGACGGAACCAAAGAAGGACGTTTCCGACGCCAGTTTGGCTGGTGGGAGCATCATGATCTCCGCCGTGGCTGGCAAAGTGCCTGTCGCCTCTTGCATCCCCACACTGCCAGATTCCGAGTCGTGCCGTCGTCGATGGGATTGTGTCGACGTTGCGATGCTGTCTCGAGGACTAGGCCTAGGTTGGTGGACTCGAGGAAGCGGGCTGTTGTAGTTGTAACCTCCTCCTGGGTAGTATCCGCCATCTGTGCCCGCTCGGCCCGAGCCTTTCATCTCTTCCTGTCGGGAGGGGGTGAACAGGATCAGACGCGCTCCGATGACGAGTGGCACGCCTTGGGCCAGAGTTGACCAGATCAGGCCTGCGGCGGCGTTGTGATCGAGTCGGCTGCCGATAAAACCGACGAGGAAGATGGCAAACACCATGCCGAAGTAGATGGCATTGGAGTTGACGATCCACTTGCGCATGAGCGCCTGTGCCTGTGATCCCTCAATCTTGGGCATTGTCCACAATCTCAAGATGGTCACGACTAGCACGAGGAAGTCGTAGATGATGCGAGGCAGCCAGTTGTACTCTCCGAATGGACCGACGTAGGGTGTTAGTGTGCACCAGGGGAATGGCTCTGGAGCATTGGTCAACTTGACCACGGGCGAGGCGACGCCGACCTGGTAGATCAGACATAAGAAGAGAGAAGGGAGAGAAAAAAAACCAAAGAAAAAGAGGAATGGTGGGTGGCAACCTGTCAGTTTTCTTCAAGAGCACGCTGGGCGCTCAAGCAAGAATGACGGGATACATACCGCCAAAGTCATGCCAAGGTCGACGAGAATCAAGCTTCCAAGCGCGGCGGCAATCCACTTGTTCCGGCCCCAGATGAGATAGACGCGGAAGAGGAAGAGGGCTTCCAACGCGATGATGCCGGTGAGGATGGACAGGACAATGTTGTATTTGACGGCGGTACAGCTGGCCGGTCTGCCAAAGAAGAAGAGGTATCCAGAGATGATGTACCAGATGAGCGAGTATCTGATAATGAGGAAGATGGCATCGCCGAACCGGAACGTTCTTCTTGTGCGAGCGGTGAAGAGCTTTCTGATGATCCGGACATCGTGGTGGAAGTGTAGGATTGTCTCCCAGCTGACGAGGGTGCCGATTGCAATGACTACGTATCGGGCGGAGAGCAGGGTCTGGACTTCGGGTCCGGCAAGAATGTTGAGTACGACCATTCCGGCCGCCGAGTCTGCTGACATGGTGTCGTCTGGGGGGGAGGAAGAAGGGGAGCGTTGGAATGGAGCGTAAGTTATGGCAAGGAATGATTTGTGAGTCAATGAGCAGGTGTGACTTCTGAAGAGCTTGAGCAACACGTTAAAGGAGACACTATCCACGGCCTGGAAAGGAAGAAGGAAGACGACTGCTAAAGAGGGGGGGCAAGGGGGGAAAGAAGATCAGAAGAGCAAGCCCGCAGGGTTGAGAAGACAGGCATGGTTTATGTACAGTACTGTATGTACTGCATGCAAGTGCCCTGATGGAATAATTCCATCTGACTTGCTGCTGCTGCTGCTGTGTGCTGGGCTGGGTCGGACATTTGATTGATTGCTTTCCACATGCACACACAACCAATTTAATAGAATAATGGGATTTCTGCAATCTTCATGCACTTTGACTTGCCTTTGGCCACCACATTCATTTTCATTGGGATTGATTGCACTTGAGGCTTGAGCTAAGGGCGTAATAAGAGTTGCACGCAACACAGCGGGAGAGAGCGACACCTCTCTTGCCCGCTGATCACGGAAAGAATCGGCATGCGGCTTGGATCCATGACCGTGGAGCTGGTGCCGGTAAGCAGACACCGCAGCCGCAGGGACGGGGCAGATGGGATGACGATCGGGAGGCCGGAAGCTGCCTACTATCACCCTCGGTGTTAGGTGTTTGAAAAGTGTGAGCACACACACAGTCCAGCAGCCAGGATCGTAAACCTTGACTAGGCGTCCCAAGTGCTCGTCTGGGAAAGAGTGATCAAGGCAACCATGTACAGTATTGCATGCGCCATCCAATCAGGCCATTTCTCTAGCAAGGGCATCGCACGCACGCACGCTTGACAGGCAAACGTCCCGTCCCAATTGCTTCCTTCTCCCGAACATCAGAACAACTACTGTAAGGCAGTTTCCCTGAACATTCTTATTGCATAACTACTTCTCTAATTTCCTTGCGCCCGACGGCTTGGGACTTGTTGAAAATCACCGGGTCCTGTTGCAGCTGGGCTGTGTTTCGCGCATGGCATTGGCCTCTGCTCACATGCTCATGCATGCATACAGTAGTCAGGTACTACAGTAGTCTGACCCGGACCTTGGAGAAGAAAGGACATGCTGCTGCACTACTGGCTGCAATCAGCTTGCCCGCGCTGGATTCGCCGCTTGCTTCTATCGTTCCTCCACTGAAAGCATGGCCCCCACGCTTGTCGACTTTTTAAGATCACTTTTCCTTGTTCTTCTTCTTTCTCTTTTGCATGCTCGGAGCCTTTTCCTGCTTTCCCGATCTGATCCAAGTCCGATTTAACGCTGCTGAGCTCGACTGCGACGACGAGCACTCGTACTACTTCTCTCATATATAGCAAGCAAAGCTGGAGGGGGCCAGGCTCGTTCGCTGGAACGACTTTGATTCGAGGTCACCACTTGCAAGTAGGCCATGTCCTACTTCCTGGTCGAGCTCCGATCCGGCTGGCACGTCGACCAGGCCATCCTGTCCGAGGAAGAGCGCGTCGTCATCATCCGCTTCGGACACGCCTGGGAGCCCACCTGCATGCGCATGGACGAGACCCTCTTTGGCGTCCAAGAGGCCCTCCGCAACTATGCAGTCATCTACACTGTAGACATCACCCAGGTCCCCGACTTTAACAAGATGTACGAGCTCTACGACCCTTGCGCCGTCATGTTCTTCTACCGCAACAAGCACATCATGGTCGACCTCGGCACCGGTAACAACAACAAGATGTGAGTTACTCACCCTTTTCCTTTCACAATCTCAGATCGTCGTCATGTGCTGAATCCACCCAACCACCTGTGCGCCTCCTTCCCAAACCCAGCAATTGGGCCATCGAAGACAAGCAAGAGTTCATCGACATCGTAGAGACTGTTTATCGAGGCGCATCCAAGGGCCGCGGTCTCGTCGTCAGCCCCAAAGGTACGCGCAGTTACAAATTTGTGGTCCGCGCGCGTGCGCGGCAGATGGAGGCCTTTGGGCCATCCCATACACGTGCATCTGATCCACTCAAATGCTGACTTCATCCCTCCTCCTCCTCCTCCTCCTCCACCTCCTCCTCACCTTTCTTTGGTTTTTTGTCCTGACAGACTACTCCACACGGCATCGCTACTGAATCATGTGCATTGGTTCCCTTTTCTTTCTTCCGTTTTCCCACGTGCGCTTCCCGGAAAAGAGGGGAGAAAGACCGGCCTGCACGAACTCCGTGCCCAGCCATCGCCTGACATGGCACTGCAGCACGCGGAGCGCCGACCGTCACGGCAGGCGCATCGTCTCATCATCAATCACCCGATACTACTCGCTCTGCTCTCCCTCACAAACTCTGTCTGTCGTTCGCACTGGTGGAGGAGGGGGTGCAAGAAATTACGTATTCGGCGTCGGTCCCTTAGCGATGAATACGCGTATGGCTGGAGTGTGAAACTCTCAGTGGTACAGCATGAACAAGAACAAGCTCATCTCGAGACTTCATCAAGAGACACGCCCAGAGCCATCCGCAAGGTCGATTGACTCCGCGTGAACAGAATTGTGTGCAAGAAAAACGTGCCGAATTAAGTGACCAGCGTGGAGGAAAAGAAGGCGCCAAGTCACATACTCAAAGGCCGCATCCAAGACGGTGAAATCTTGTCGCTCTCTGAACTCTATGTACCCTCACGCGTCTGAATCATTCCCCAGAAGGGGGAGAGACTCATCAGCGATGAGGGGCCGAGGGACAGGCACAGGAAAGAAGGTCCAGGCCGTCACCTCGGAGCTCAAGTTGAAGGATGAGGGAAAGGCGGAAAGAAGCCAGGCGGTTTCAGAGGGAAGGACAGGGAGTAAAGGGCAGATGGTCAGTCGCTACACAGACGACGAAGGAGAACAGAGTTAGTAGTGTCCTCAACCGTGATCTCGCTTCATCATCCAGCCCCTGCTACAGCAGCAGACATGGACCCCTGTACGACAACGCTGACAGAAGCGGAGGTCAATCTTGATGAAGATGCGGAGATATGTTGTACAGGAAATGCTGCAAGTCTGCGCGGTGAAGGAGGTTGGCAATTATGCGGTGCGATGCCGCTTCAGAGGCTTGTTTCGAATCTTGTTGTCACTGTCCCACATCCAAAGAGGAGACACTTCTCAGTGAGAACAGTCCACAGTAATGAGAAGGTTGGATGAAATGCACTCACGCTTGGTGTTGAGCCTTGCGTTTCCGACTGTCATGCTTGCGGGCATTGACCTTCGACTTCCGGTGCGCAGCCGCCTCTGGGCGTGAGATGGCCTAGAGCGAGCGAGCATTGTGCGAGATCAGTACGCTTGTTCCGGTATCGCATTCTTCGTAGGCATTCAATCACTCACTGTCATCAACTTTGCCGTCTTCCGCTCTCTTCGCTTGGAAAGTGCCCGCTGTCGGATGGTAGAGTAGGCCTGCGAGAAGGCATTGGCACCGACTTTCTCTTGGATCAGGGTTTGTACTTCCGTCGCGAAGCCCTTCAACTCATCTAGATACCGACCCAGAAGGAAATAAAGATACCGTCAGGCTCATCTTTCACACACTGCAAGCGCAATTGCCTCGTACACTTACCAGCCTGAGCACCTGTTACCGTGGCATCATCCGTCACGTAGAAGATGGGCGTGAGCATGTGTGGCAAGAACTTTTGAACCACGTCGCCGCTCAGATGGCTCGTCATTCCAGCGAACCAGCGCAGAATCGCAAGAGGTTGCACATGCCAGCGTGCCTGTGAATTCATGCAGATTCGCAGTCAGCACTTAAGTTTACAGATTTCCCTTCCAATGCGCGTTCAACTCACATCATCATATCGCTGGTCGGAGGCAAAGATGGCGTGTCGAATCTGGAAGGATAACTTGGAGAACAGGCCACCGAGGGGGTTCTTATTTTCAGATGACTCTGTCGCCGCCCGGCCCTCAGGCATGCCATCTTGCTCCATCTCCGCGTCCTCCTCCTCCTCGTCTTCCGAATCTAACTCCTCAGAATCCTCGCCCACGGTCTCGTCCTGGACTTCACCTTGCACATTCTCAGCGGCAGCCTGATAGGATTTGGCCAGCTGCCGTCCGACGTACAACAGATTCTTGACCGTCTGGATACTGAGATCATCCGACAGAGGTCGGATGCTCAGCTGCTTCGCAAGCTTCTTGCCCATCTCGCCAAGCTGGTCCGTCTCCAAAGCTTGCCACTCTGGAGCTACCGGGGAGGACGACGCCGACTCGAGAGCGGAGAACATGGCACCCAGCAGTCTGCTCGCCGCCAATCTCACCGACTCGTGTGGGAAGAGGAGTAACGTGTCTACGGTCGACCAACTCTTGCTCGTGCGGTCGAGGCTCAAAAGCGCGTGATCCGCCTTGAAAAGTCGAGTCAAAGCCTGTACAGCCGCCAAGGGCAGCCGATGCTCGAGATCGCCTTCGTCAACGGTGCCCTCAGCCAGCAGCGAACCGAGGTCTTCCGCGCAATCTTCGGCAATACCAAGGGCGATCCCCATGGCCTTGCTTGACCAAGTTTCGGCGCCATTAGAGTTGCTGCCATCAAGTAAGATGCCGTAGATCTGGAGAGCCACGCAGCTCAACTGGGGTCGATCGGGTTGCTGGGCCCACGTGTGAACCATCGAGATTGTCTTTGACCGAGCGTCGCCAACCTGCTGTTGAACAACGATGCGGATCAGTTCGCCAGCTTTGGCCTTACACGTGTCCGAGTCGTCGTTCGCCATGACCATGACCAGCGCAATCAGGAGGAGCTCGTGGTGTGGCTCGAGCGCAGACTCGTCGAATTTGGTCAACACCACCCGAAGCAGCTCCAACACGCTCAGTCGACCGCTCTCAAAGACGTAAGACAGATTCTTGGCGAAGAAGGACATCTGATTCTTGAGCCGGCCTTTTCCTTGAGGATACTCGAGCAAGAACTGGAGCATAAGGGCTCGGCAGTTCTCCCGCACTTGAGCACTCTGGCTCGTCACCATCAGGTCGGCCACCTTGGTCATGATGTCGTAGACCTCTCCCACGACGAAGCGTCTGGAAATGATCGCCCGCAGCAGGCCGAAGATGACCCACTGTGCCGCCGGCTCCTCGATGTCTGGCTCCATCAGCCGAAGAAGTTCGGCAAGTTGCTTCTCCTGGAACACGGCATCCTTGCGCTCGCGAATGATCGTGGTCAACGTCTTGAAGGCGTTCTGCACCAGTTCGGATTGCACACTGCCGGAGGACTTGATGATCGCAAAAATCTGCTTCGTGAATGCCGGCAGACTCTCTGTCACCTTCTCCAGAGGAGACTTGACCAGCTCGGTCGTCGCCCGAAGTGCCAGGTTGACAATCGAGGCTTGAGAAGAGTACAGGGCGTTTCCGACAGACTTGACCAGGGGCAAAAGCTGTTTCTCCTCGTCGCCGACACCAGCGAAGGTGAACTTGCCCCTTTTGAGAGCCGTCAGTAGAAGATCAAGACCGAGAGCGACAAAGCGGTGGGCATTACGGTTGTAGTAGTCGGAATTAGCAGCTTGAGCCTCAATGACTTTTCGTTTGTGCAGAACCTGCGTAGTATCGATGCCAGTTGCCGTCGTTGTTTTTGAACCTTTCGATTTCTCGATCGCATTGAGACCCTTTGGTTTGGCCTGTAAGAAACGCGCATTGCCACTGATGAGACTGTGGCACAGTATGAGGAAACTGTGTGATTCGACGTGAGAATTTGCAATGATGCCTGCAGCGATGCGACGCAACGCGTCGTCGACAGTGCGCAATGGTCGCTGCGCATCCGTGCGCTCCATGACGTCTCGCAACGGCAAGAGGATGGAAGCAACCCGATGCGGTGCCGAAAGCTTGGCGAGGCGCTCCAGCGTGTCGAGACTTTTGCTTTGTCTTACTTCCCGATGCTTTGACTTGTATTCCGTGTTGGCGCGGTCCTCGCTCGTCAGGCCGAAGAGGTCTTCGCTGACCATGGACATCACGGTGGGCATCTCGGCATCCACCACGGTGAGCGGGGCCTCCTTTGACTCCATCATGTGGACCAACACAGCATGGAAGCTGAAGGCGGCAACCGCGATCTGCGGACCGCGCGTCAAGCCCTTCTTGAGCTCGATTGCCAATGCCATCAGCCATTCAGGGCCAATGATGCTGGCAATCTTCAATAGGACTTCTCTGGTGAGATCACGTGTTTCTTGAGACTTGGATTTCAACGCGCCGACGAGAGTGTTCAGAAGCTTGTTGATCCGAGCCTTTCCCTCTTTTAGCGGGAGCTTGAGGGCGAGCCGAGCAACGCCAAGTGCAATTGGAAGTCGGATCGCATCGTCCGTCTCGTCGCGAGACTCGAGGAATCCCATGAGGGCTGGAAGCAAGCGTCCCGTGACGGCCTCAAGGATCTTTGCATTCTGAGCCAACCGAGCTTCGACAGTCGCATCTTCTTCCTCTTCGGGTGCATCGTCACCGTCGACTTCAGCCTTCTCTGGTGCGTTATTGGCTACGGAAGCGTTCAGATCGAAATTGAAATTGTCCAGGACGGACATCAAAGTCCTGACCACTACCTTTTCGTGGGGCGGATGTTCCCGAGCAGTCTTGATCAATGACCAGACCAGTCCTTGGTAGCCGTACCAGGTCAGAGCCCTACCCAAGCGTCCGATACATCTGATCGCTTCATTGATGAGTTGTTGATCCGTAGTATACGAAGGGTCGATGAACAGGCTGACCAGAGGCACAAACGTGTCCTTGACCAATTTGCCGCTCATGACACCCTTCTCGACCTCGTCGCCCAATCGTTGGAGAGCGCGTACTCTTCGATGGACCTGCAAGTGGACGATATTGTTGAAGAAGCTGGCCTCTCCATCGCCGTCGGAAAGGAGACCTGACATCTGAGACAGAGCAGGGACGTCGGGAAGCATCTGAATGGCGAAAGCCAGTAGACTGATCGCTTCGCGACGGACCAGGTCGGACTTTGACCTCAGAATCCTCCGAATTGCCGGCAAAGTCACTCGGAGTAGAAGGACCGACCAAGCCTCGTCCTCGGGACGTTGAGCAACCAGGCCGAAGAACTGACGAAGGGCCGCAGCGGCATTTGTTCGGATCGCCAGCTCTTCCGTGTCCTGGACGAAGAAGATCATATTGTGCAGTAATGGCGTCCAGGACTCAGCAGTGGCCTGTTCAGTGGTGATCTCCGAAATCTGGAAGAATGCCTTCAAACGTCGATCAAAGTCGGGTTCCTCTAGTCGCTTGGTGCTGTACGAGTTGAGCTCTTCCGTCCAGGCACACGTCTGTTGGAGTTCGGCCTGCACAACGCCAAATTTTTTGAAGGCCGACACGAGTGCAGTCCGAGCAGGTCGCGAGCGGAGGACGCTGAACATGCTGCTAAGGATCTCGAAAAGACTGCTGAAGAACTCCGAGTCAGGGTCTTGGAACGAGGGTGCTTGTAAACAGAGGTTGGCAAAGATGGAAAGGAGATCGCGCTTGATTCGATCGTCAAGACTACGCTGCTTCTGAAGCATGGGCATCAGAAGCTTCAGGGTCATCTCGGCATCGCTCGGACGTTTGACGTGGTGCGCGACGGCCGCCAGGAGCGATACGGACCGTTTGGTGATGTCATCGCGTCCATTAACATGTTCGCCACTGGTGACTTGCTTTGCCTTTTGAAGACGTTCCAGGAGCGCTCCCATGTTTGCCAGCACGTCGCCGATGTATGGCGCAAGCAGCTGCTCTTGAGTAGACTGTCGTACTTCTGGAGTGCAATTATCATCGACGCTGGTGGCCACCATCCGCTCGAAAATCTCCAAGACCCTCGATATGACAGCTCCAGAAGCTGCAGGGGCGGAGACACATGCCAACAGATGCTTCGGGATGTCCTCATTGACGCTGCCGAGGAACATCATCGTATCCGTCCGGCTCGACCAGGTATGTAAAAGCTCGAGCAGCGCCGTGGGTCGCTGCATGACTTCCGTCCTCAGCAGTTGTGCCTGGGCGTTGATCAGACTGTCAAACATCGGGATCAAGAACGGCACCCAGTCAAACTCCACCGATCGACGAGAGAAGTCTGCGAGACGCTGGTAGACTGCACGTCGAACAGCACGACCACCCTTTGCCGAGGTTTCGAGCTCGCCGTCGGTATGACCTCGAGTCGAGTGGTGGCCCAGGTTCAGTGTCACCCCGAGGAGCGATGGCCAATGCGGGAGGAGAAGCTGACCAAGGTGCTTCAGAACATCAGACAGGAGCGCCAAGAAACCGATCTGGCGCTTTCGAGAGGCTGACGTGGACTGGATGGAGAACTGGAACTGGGCCGAGTCTGCAGCAAACGTCGGTAGTTGATCCTCGAACGGTCGAACCATCAATTTGACAAGCATGTCAAGATCCTCAGCCGCACAGGACGTCAAAGCACTCAAGATCGCGTGCTTCCTCGATGCTTTTCCTTGTCCAGCCGTGCCGCGTCGTGAGATGATCTGTCCGTACATCAGTCGGATGAACAGCGGCATAAACTTGGCTCGGTGGTGCTTCTGAATGATGTTACTTTCCGGTGACAGGTCGAATCGCATTAGCTCCTCCCGAAATGTACCAGGCTCTAGTAGGCTTTTGAGGTTGTCTGCGTACGGCGTTTGCGATCCGTCCTTCCACGTCAAGATGCAGCTCAGAGCGAGCTGTTGCACCTTGAGGTCCCCAGATGTACAGAGATCAAGGAAGTAGGCGTGCAAGTCGTCGCTCCGCAACAGGGCCTTCGGATTTCCAAACTTGCCAAACAGCTTCAGGAAAGCACAAAGCTGTGTCCGCCTCTCCAAAACGCTGCGATGCGGACCTTCCTCATCTGCGTCTTCCCTCTCCTCTTCGTCCAGGTCAATCCGAAGGATGGAGAAGAACAGTTGGACAAGTGGGGCGTTGTGCTTCTCCGCAAGACGAGGAAGCTCGCAGAAGAGATCGAGGATCTGATTATGGTAATTGATCGGATCCAGTCGACCTTTTGGCTGTTGCTGTTGCTCAGCTGTTTGCGGATAGAGGGCCTTGTGACCAGCTGCTGCTTCGGAGGCCGCGCCGACTGCGCTGTCAAACGCCCGACTTCGGCTGTGCAAGACCGGATCTTTGAAGACATGCTCTAGACTCTCGACCTCTTCCTCCTCAAAACTGTTCGCTTGAGAGGATTGGAGCCACTCGGCCGATCTTTGAGCCAGATGTAGAAGATCTTGAACGACCTGTAGCTCTGCAAAGGCCAAACGCCACACCGCGTCCCCGCATACAGCAGCCAAATCGACGAGCGCAGCAATGCTCTCGCTCCAGACTGGGCGGAAATTGAGCTTGAGCGAGCCGACAATGTACAGCACTGTGAACGATTGTGCGCGTCGGAGATACGCCGGCACCTCAGAGCCGCTAGGCAGCAGTTTGATGGCTTGTACAATGTTTCGGGCCGATGCTCGCACGCGCACATTTCGCTCCCGGATCGTCGCAATCGTCAACGGCGTGCGCTCGACCTCCAAAAGCTTCTCGTACAGTGTCGACTCGGCTTGTTCCTTTTCTGCGCTCGTGAGGATGACGAGCAGCTCACATGCAGCCAGTCGAGCCTCGTCCTCGATGGATGCCAAGGCGTTCGGGAGAACCGGTGATGCAAGAATGTCAGTCGCCGCGGGAATCGGCTGTTTGTTCGACGGGTTGACCGCCCGGAGAAGCTCGCACACGGCCTGAAGCACACCGGTGTGGAACCCGAAGCGCGTGATGACGTCCACAACGACGGTCGAAGACTTGTCAAAGCACAGATCGGCAGCAATCCGACTGATAGCATTTTTCACAGCGCCTTCACTGCTGCTGAAATCTGTGTGTACCGAGTCTGCAACCTTCGCCAAGCTGCTCATAGTTGATGCGAGGAGGAACGCGTCGTTGAGTGGTCGAGATCTATAGGACTCGAGAACCGCAGAGACGCCGTGAGGTGCCGCGGCCAGCATGAGCTTGACGATCGCGCCCAAGTTCGAGCAAAGGTCGACGCCGAGATCTCTTACAAACAAGGGTGCGAGAGAGAGGCAAGCCAAAACTTGTGCTCGATCGGAGTGAGAACCTGGACCCGCAGGCTGCTGGAGCAGACTTGTGAGATCCCCAGCCGCCCATGCGGAAAGCTGGCGTTGAAGAGCAGCTCCAACCTGAATTCTCCACTTGCCGATCGCAGGGGTTGGGGCAGAAACTGACACGGCAGCCTTCAGTTGGTCCACATCGTTCAGCTGCGCGAGCAAGCCGAAGGCGACCCGTAACGCGCCCTGCTGTTCAGTCTGAGTGGAGGCTCGATTGCATGCAGCCGCAACGTCAGCTGTATACTTGAGCACCGAAGGCATCACGAACTGTCGGAAGCCAGACCAGCCCAAGGTACCATCGCCCAACGCTAGGACCAGTGCATCAAACACAAAACTCGCCCGTGCAGCTCCGTCCGATTCAGTTGCCGTCGAGGAGGATGCAGGGGTGAGAGCGTCCATCACTTTGAGGCCCGGGCCCAGCAAGTCTTGGATGCGGCCAGTCGGGAAGGAGAGCGCAATGAGACCGATGATAGATCGGGCCAGCAAGCCATCGATAGAGGCGGGCGACCATGGCTCCCTTAGCGTCGTCAAGAAGATAGCAAGCTTGCTCAGTAGCGAGAACAATGTGCCCTTCAAAGATTCTGCAAGGTTGTCACAAAGTTCCAAATCAGTCACATGCACGCGTAGTGAGCTTCAAGACAGTCTCGGGAGAGAAGCAAGTGTCAACTCACCGTGGACGCGGCTACCCTTCCGTACTCCCACCAACGTCGCCAACCAATCCGTGGCTTCCCGCAACGAGACTTGTTGCTGCAGAGATGATGCCGCTTGAGCGGAGGCTCGTCTCTTCTCCACCCATCCTAGCACATGACTGAGCAACCCAGTAATTTGATTGGCGGAAGAATGATGCGTGAGAGCGGTGAGGAGGAGGACGCCAACGCTTCGGCGCGCCTCGATGTACACATCTGTGTCGCCGGAACCGTCGGAGATGTCGGTCAAGAGGGCAGCGTCGATGTACGTAGTTGCTGCAGAGTGCAGGTGGTCATCGACAGACTGTGGCAGGCACGAGCCATCAGAAGTGTGTTGTCAGTATATCCGAGCCATTCTTGTGATTCCACCAGATAACTCTCACCTTGATGACCTCTGCCCACACACCCGCTACCGCAGACTCGAACCCCCTCCAATCTTCTTTGGATATGCTTACAGATCCAGTCGCTGAGTCACCTGCAGCTACGCTCCGCATGGCACTGACATCGACCAACATCCATCGTGCGACATGGTTCAGACGCCCGCCTTTTGCCTTCCTCACGAGGTGAGCAAATGCTTCCGATGCGAACCGTCGCGTGTGGGACGGAACGCGTCGACGTCGGTACTGCCTTGTGCGGGCGCTGGTTGAGGCAGGTGCGGTGGGATGTTCTTCACCTTCAGCTTCATCCTCATCCTCGTTGTCAGAGGAGTCATCTCCTTCTGGTCCTTCTGCCGGGACATCTTCCTCCGCCTCGACACTGTTGGCATCTTGGTCTTCCTCGTCCAAATCCATGCCTGTCCACTCTTGCTCTGCCAATATCGAGGCGCGGGTGCGTGCTTGGGGTTCGATCCAGCCCAGGTATGGTCTGAGGGTGATCCAAGTCTCGCGCAACGGATCAATGCTCCTGTCGTGTGCGACTCCCTCTACACTGAGCGTCTGAGACACTCCACCTGAAGAAGGTGTGGTCGCCAAGATGAATGGGGAGACGATGCGCAACAGACCAGCGGTAGCCTTGAATGCGGCTTCGACGATATCCGCAGCGAGAAAGTCGACTCCGTCCGCATGCGCCTTGGTGACCTGTGTAGTGTGTAAGAGTGCCTCGAGACATTGTGGATAGAAGGGCAAGAACTCGGTCTGGAGGTCGTACGCGAGCCTGGGGATGAGATCGAGGGCGGGAGTGTATGCTAGGTAGGCAGCTGTGGTTGATTTTGTGGTGGTGTTGCCTGAAGATGGTCCGGCCTCGCTGGATCCGGGTGCATGCTGTTCTGTCGAAGGCTGCTTCTGCTGCTGATGTTGATTCGGAAAGCGGAGCAGGTCACAAAGTGAGGCTACAATTGTCTCAGAGTGATGCAGGAGTTGTGGTAGAGAGTTGCTCAGCGGGAGAGTCTTGCGGATAAAGTTGTAGAATGGTAGGGACTGATTCAGCTCGCGCCAGGTGACGAGTGCGGTACCAAAGGCAGTGGAAGAAAGCTGGCTGAGATCGAGATTGGCGAGTTCGGCATCACCACCGTCGAAGAGGGTGACTGAAGACGATCCAGCTCCAGCACTGTCCGTGGTGGAAGCGAGCGAGTCAGTGTGGTTTCCGAGACCGGGAAGCGGATCGAGTCCCGAGATGGTGCTCGTGCGTTGACTCCTGGCCACATCGATGTGTACAGCGGCAAGCCGGTCATTGAAGGAGACGTAGTGGAAGGAGGATCGTTCGCCAGCAGGTTTGGAAGCGGCTTTTGCCTTGCCTTTGCCCTTGGAAGCGGCGGTGACACCGGCGGCGGCAAGGGAGGCTGCACGCGCTGCGGCTTCTTTTGACTTGGTGCGTTTGAAAGACTGTTCTCTGGTGCGACTCTTGTGCGGCTTCCCGCTGGACTTCTTGCCTTCCAGCGCCATGTTTGCCTAACTTTTGACGCGACCCAGGGTTGTGTGAGGGGGATTGCGACTTGAGCTGTCACCGCTGCTTCCAATCGGTTTGCGAAGGTTCATCGACGACACGAAAAATTTTGGGAAAGGCTCCGAGGCTGCATCCGCGACACCGTGTTGCTGATCATTCTGTTACCGCCAGCCAACGGCTTTTGGACAAGGAGTTCCAGGCGCACCTCCAACATGCAAGGAGAGAACAGAGTGGAGAGAGAGAGCGACACAGAGGAGAGGCCGGGGGGGGAAAGCAAACCTGGACTCAGGGTCTCTGTGCGGCTGACATGAGGGCCAAGTGGGCGCATATCAGCCGCCATGAACCTTGTCCGTGCAACTGGTTCAAAGCAGCAACATGAAATGAAATGAGCTCTGTCCAGCCTCAGAGCGAGTCCGATTTCCTCCACGAGATGAGGCTTTCAGAACACGCCGATGCTGGCTTTTGGGCTGCAGGGAGGTTCGCCGAGCGAAGGAGGAGCCGCTCGTAGCTGTTCGATGCCCACATCTCATGGATGACGAGCCATCGGGCCCCTTCCTTCAAGGATCCGACTGGACCCTGTGGTGTCGGCTTTGTGGAGTGCTTGCTGTGTGAAGGAAGGAAGAGCGAGTGTCGCTTGTGATGAGTGAATCGAGAGATCCGAGCTAGCCTAGACGCAGCTCATTCATTCCCATGGCAGGGGCACTACTACTCTTGTGTCGAACCCATGGTCAAAGACAAAGGAATGGGAAGGGGCCGAGCAAGCAAGCAGGCAGCAGCAGCAGCAGCAGCAGCAGCAGAGAGAGAGTGGAGACAGGCAGGCTGAGTTGGTTGGCCAATTGCGGTTGTGCGACCCTGTCTTTGTGATTATTCGTATTATTGAACCCAAACAAACAGCAGGCACACAGTGAGAGAGTAGTGAGAGAGGCAAAGGCCAAGGTGCGATTGATTTCAACAGCTACACACGCTCAATCCAGCTACTGCTGCTGCTGCATGCATCTTGCATAACACACCCTTGCCCCCTTGGCCCATCATCCTTTCCCCTCCACCATCTTCGCAGGCCACCACCACCACCACCTTGAGCAGCAGCAACAACCGCGATAGGAGCCTCATCTACGACGACTCCGCATCGATATCGCCCACCTCTGGCCTCACTTCAAGATTCACAACAGCGGCACAATTCCAACACTCATACACACACGCACAGCACACACAGCAACACGCCTTGATTCGAGCAACTCACCCACAATGGGCAACTGTCTCTCCTCAAAGGAAGAAAAGGAGGCCAAGGAACGAAGCGTGGCCATCGACAAACAATTAGAAGATGACAGAAATCGCTTCAAGAAGGAATGCAAGATCCTCTTACTCGGTAAAGCAGCCCCTTCTGCAGTCTCCAGTGACCACATCCTCCTTTCCTGACCTTGTTCTTTGCCCTTTTCGCCCTTACAGGATCCGGAGAGTCGGGCAAGTCGACCATTGTCAAGCAGATGAAGATCATCCATCAGAATGGCTACTCTGCAGAAGAGCTCATGCAGTATCGCCTCACCGTCATCAAGAACACCGTAGACTCCGCACAGGCCATTGTCCTCGCATTACGCAAGTTCAAACTCGAGCCAGAATCAGCAGCCAACAGAGTGAGTGGAGACGTATCCTCTTGCGCCCCCCCCCCCCCCCC
>LAXH01000073.1:32136-62275 GCA_001006505.1 Tilletia horrida
ACGAAAAAAGCAAAAGGCAAAGCAAGGGGAAAGGAAACGAAAGTGAGTGAGGGGGGGAGGAGGGAGCCGATGCAGCGGCGTCAAGGATCCGTGAGTGGGGATCTCAAGGCTGGTGAGAGCGGAGGAAAAAAAATAAATTCGAGCCCAGCAATGTAGGAGGCGAGGACAGCGAAACGTGCAAAGGACATCGACCACCTTGACCCGGAAAAGGAATGACCCGTATTTGCTTTACTCCGTGACGGACGCGCTACACCGAGAACCAGGAGAGAAGGAGGGGGCAACGTGTAGCCATATGCGAGGAATCCGAGTTGTCAGCGAAAAGGCGAAGGGAAGCGTGGCAGAACAGCTGAGGTGTCGTCAGGGAAGAGTAAGAATTGAAAAGGAGCATGACCAGGGCGCTTCCCCCGTCTTGAAACCAGAAAGAATGTGCGAAACCCGGAAGTGTAGAGGGTGGGCCTCCCGTCGTGATGGGGTGGCTCGCCGTGGCGCAATCACCTCGGGTTCTTAACGCAAGTCGTCCGCAGCCGCCTCCACATCGTCCAGCAGCCCACTGAGCGCCTTGAGGCCCTTCGCAACTCCATAGCTCGCACTCGCCATCGCCGTCTTTGTCGCCTTGTTGAACACCACGCCACGCTTGTTACTATCCGCACCTCCGTCGCCGTCGCCGTCTTCCTTGCTGCCGCCCCGAGTCTGCATCTCGCTCAGTCGGTCACAGTTGGCAGAGAGCTCTTGCAGGATGCGTTGGGCCTCGTTTGCGCGTGCGACGGTGGCGGGAGAGGCACCAACAGCCCCCATGGCGCCCAACGAAGGCAGATTCTCCTTCGATATCGCCACGATGGAAGACACGATTGTCGTAATCTGAGTCAGATTCTCGTTGAGCTGGACACCTTGTGCACCTTCTCTGATTGCAGCGAGCAGGTTTTGGATGCTGTGGACGATCCCTTCGGTCTGCACCGTGATGTAGTTCTGCAACAAAGCCGGTGCCGGGGTACACGTTAGTAAGAAAAGACTCTTCCCGGTCCTGGAAGCGCTGGACACTCACCCTTAGCTCAGCCCAGTTGTCTTCCCGTTCCTCAGCAGCAGACGGCCCTCTCATATACGCATCCTCCTCATCCTCACTTTCCATGCTCGACCGGGACCCAGCCACAACAGGCAGCGTCTTCATGCCCGTCGCTCCTCTCGCCTTGAACGAGTTCCCACTGTGGCCATTCACGCCACCCATCGACGACGAACCGGCGCCATGGTGGTGGTCCAGCCCGTTGGCTCCGCCAGTCCGTTCCCCAGACTGCCACGAGCCTTCGCCCGTCGAGTCCTTCCGTGTGGCGTCGGGCCGGTAGCCGACCGGACTGTAACGGCCCATGGTCGATCCCGTCCGACCGCGCGGCGAGAATCGTCCATCAATGGCTGCGCTGTTGGACGCCGACAGCGAGGGCGAGTCTGTAGTGTCCGGCATCATCCCGCCACCATTCAGCGTGTTCAGCTTGATGTTGAGCGAAGACGCACTCGAGCTCGGGATTGCCCGCTCGTTGGGGTGGGAGCTGATCGGCGAGTTGGCCGCCGAGTTGTTCGACACAATGCCGGCGTGGATGTGCAGCGGCTTGAGTCCGTTCTGGAGCGTGCGGGAGCCATCCGAGCTAGTTCCAAACGTCGCGTCGAGCTCTTGCTTCTCTTGCAGGCTCGCCTTGCGCAGTCGGACCAGCTTGACCATGTCGATCACCGTCGTGCTGATGTGGCTCGCCGCCGCGTCGAGCAATGAGACGGGCGAGAGACCCTGGGAGGATGCATAGGTTCGACAAGCGGCCATCAGGTTCGACAATGCCGCACTCGACTTGCCCTTCAGCACCTGGAGCGCCTCGCGGTCCTCCCCACTCAACGAAGCTCCCCCCGCACCGTTCCCGTTTCCATTTTCATATTTGGCCACATCGTCAGTGACAAGCGTGGCGGCCAGGACGACCGTCTTCATCGAGGTCAACACATTTCCAGCAACGAGCGATCGGGCACTGGCAAGCAGCTCATCAATGCTGACTTGGAATGCGCGCATGTGGACATCGGCAATCGCGCCCCGATCCGAAAGCATGCTGTTCCAGCTCGGGCCCGAACCCATCGATCGCGACACTGAAAAGTCCGCTCGCCGAAGCTCGGAGCTTGTCGCAGATTTGGGCTCGGTGGCATCATCATCGTCGTCGAATAGCTTGGCAGGTTGGACGAACAGCTGGCTGGTGGCCTTGAAGGCTCGGAGTTCGGACCGCGCATTCTCATATCTGCGCTTAAATGCGCTCAGTTGCATGTGAAGTTCCCGAATCATGATCTGGTCGTTATCCTTCTCCGCAACGAGCTCGTCATTTTTCTCTGTCAACACTTTGAGCTCGTCCAAGAGAGAGGCCACCTCGCTCTTGAGCTCGTGCACCGCCACTTCTTGTCTGGCAAAGTCCTTGAGCAGGTTATCGTTCTCGTCTCGCAACCGTGCGGTGGCTTCGCTGTACTCGAGTTCGAGCTGGTCCTTGCCTCGGAACCGGTCGAGCAACTCGTTGTGCTCCGCATGCAAGAACTCCATCTTCGAGTTTGTGTACTGGAGCTGCTTCTGCAAGTCTTCGTATCGCTGTTGGAAGTGACATGGGGTGGCACAAGTCAAATCAGCATGAATCATCTTTGTGTCATTCGCGCATAAACACACCTCTTCATGTTGCTGGCTGTTATGGGACAGTTCATCCTGTATTCTCTCCTCGAGCACTTGCTCCATTCGCTCTCGTTCGGCTTGTGTTGCCTCCTTTGCGGCCTCCTTGGCTTCTCTGATGGCCGCGTCGCGTTCATTTTCCATGGCAGTGGCTTTCGCCTGTAGCTGCGCGATCCTGAATTCGTAATCGGATCGCAGCTTCTCGATGGCCTAGACAACGGGAGAGCGTTACAGGTCAGCATACACTTACCCGCAGAACTCCAAAAAAACAGTATTGTGAACTTACATCTCCATATGATGGTGAGAAAGCCCCATCGCGCATAGCTGGGCTCCCAGCTGCTCCTCCTGCCACCGAGCTGCCAGCATATCCGTTCAAAAAGCCCGTCCCGACTGAGGACGTCTGTGAGTACATTGTGCTTCTGTCATCCACCGTGTCCCGCTTTGCAGGCGATCTCTTCTTCTGGGTGGGCAGGCCATCCAGGTCATCGTCTTCGTCGTCCAAGTCACGGTCTTCTTGCTGTGGTGAGGCCTGCTCTGTGTCGGGCTCGAGCTCGGATGCTCGGGCCCGGAGGGGACTCTTGATCGACGCCTGGACGTCTTCATCTGGAACCGTCTCGTCTTCGTGCTGAGCTAAAGTAGTATCATCTCCGTTCTCCTCCCCTCCAAAGTCTGTGCCTCCCAGCGCGGCCGTCAGCTGGGCCAGCTTTTCCTTCTTCGCTGCAGCTGCTTCTGCTTTGGCCTCTGCATTCTGAGACTGCTTGGACGACGATCGTGGCTGAGGTTGTCCCTTCTCACTCGAGATTGAGCCCGCACGGAGATTGTTGTTCTTCGACTGCTGACTCAGGTAGGCGCTATTGGTGGGCAGTGGAGGCGGCCTGTCGCCATTGACAATGTCTCGATCGTACTGCTCTGCAGCAGCGCGTCTGACAGCGGCACTGGCTTCGGGCCGGTACTGTTCTGCAAATTCAGGGAAGCGACGTTCAAGTTCGAAGAAGACGTCGGATGCGAGATCCTTGAATCTCGTCTTGGGCAGGGTTGCGAGCTTTTGGCGAGCTTGGTTCCTCTTGGGGTGGAATTCGGGGCGGACCTCGAGATGGGGAGGGATGGCGGGAGGCGGGGCAGGTCCGCCGGGCGATTGGTTGGCGAGGGTAGCGGCGCGTTGACGTCTGACAAGCTCGTCGTAGACGTCTGTGGAAAGTTCTGTAAACTGCTGTTTGCTGAGGCGGGTCAATTTTTCTCTGGCGGTGGAGCGGGGTCTTGTTTGGGCTGTGGAGGAGTGCAAGAAGGAAAGGTCAATCATTTCAGAAGAGATCTGGTGTGCGATGCGGCGGTGCGAGCAGACCTACCTTTGGCCAGATGGGAATGGAGAAAGTTGAGGAGGTCGCGGTAGTGAAGCTCTGCTGTTGCTCGGATGTCCCTCTGTTCACTCCTGTTGTCGATCGAGCTGGCTGGCCCAGAAGAGGAGGAGGCGATGGATCCGTTCCGGATGGGTCCGTTCATGGATCCGTTTGCTCTGTGCTGATACTGCTGTTGCTGTTGCTGCTGCTGCTGCTGCTGTTGTTGTTGTTGTTGTTGTTGTTGGGGTGCTTTGGCGATGCCCATGGGTACTCCTGGACCTCCGCCTGGGTTCATGTGTGGAGGCAAGTTGGATGCTCCGTTGGGCATGCCCCTGTGGATGGGAGGGCCATTGTGTCTTGACATGGGCCCGATTCCTGGTGGACCGGATGGTCCAAGGGGAGCCTGCATCATCATCACGGACGCCCGAGGCCGAGTGAGAGGAGGAGAAGAGAAGAGAGCGCCGGGACTCTGCCTGGGACCAGTCGGGCTTTACTTGCTCCTCCGTATGCGATGATCAGAAGCTGGCGGCCGAGAAGGAGGCGCGTGGTTCCTGCCAGCGGGAGATTGGTGGTCAGACTGCCCTCCCAAATCCGAATGGGTTCTGAGGGGAATGAGCCGGGATATGAGATGAATGGATGGATCGTGGGATGGGGACAGATGGATGTCAGCTCACATCCACGAGGCGAAGAAGAGAGAGAGAGAGACGACAAGACAGACAGCAAATCCCACTTCGGAGACAGCCAAGAGGAGACACAGCGCCTCAACGCCTCCCCCAAAAAATTCGACAGCAGCGCTCGCTCCTGAGTCCCAAGTCGGAGAACTCTCGCAGGCACTCCGTCAGTCAACCGGCCACATAGCCAGCCACACCAAGTCCAACTGGTTCCACCAACGCCAGGTAGTTTCGAGTTTCATACTGTTTTCCACGGTTAATGCAGAACATCACGTGATCCCAAGATTTAGAGCTCACCGCTCCTCCCAACCATCCCTCCACGTCTCGAGGATGTGCTCGCTCGGACCAACACCAGCATCCTCAGCGTTCATCTCGACACCAAACAACGACCCCTCAGACGACGTACAGCGCACTCCCTCCTTCGGACCATCACACCGCAGACAAATCTAGGACTACTTCGACTACACACATACAAGGCATGACCCGCTTCATCTCTCCCCTCACTCTCACATGTGGTGCACTCCTGCTCGCGGCCACTGCCATCGATGCCAAGGATCCCCCCACAGAGCTGCGTATCGGCGTCAAGCACAAGCCCACCTCATGCCCCGTCAAGTCGGCCAGTGGAGATACAATGTCGATGCACTACACAGGCAAGCTGGTCAGTACCGTTGCCGAGTCTTGAAAGCTGGAGGAAATGGAGGCTGACCACGTTGTGTGTGTAGTGGGAAGGCGAGAAATTCGACTCGTCTCTGGACCGTGGACAACCTTTTGAATTCACCTGTGAGCTCATATCAGTCACGGACCCTTCTTACTTTGTCACTCGCTCTTTCTGACCACACGGTTGTGCTGACTGCGGTCCTCAGTGGGCGTTGGTCAAGTCATCAAGGGTAAGCTCCTCACGTTGCCCAGCATAAACCTTCAGCACGTTGCTAAACTGGATCCTGATGATGCTCCACCAGGCTGGGACCAAGGTCTACTCGACATGTGCGAAGGCGAGAAGCGAAAGCTCCAAATCCCTCCATCAGTAAGTCTGTTATGCGCTCGTTATGCGTGTTCACAATATCTCTAACACCTCTCACATCCCTCACCCAGCTCGGTTACGGCGACAGGGGAGCAGGCGCCAAGATCCCAGGCGGCTCCACCCTCGTCTTCGACGTGGAGCTGCTTGAGATCAAGAGCCCACGGGCAAAGGCTATCAAGGCGGCTGCCGCAGCTGCAGAAGCCAAGGACGAGCTCTGAGTGTTGTACCTTCCTCACCGTCTCTGTGCCCACCTAGTAAATACAAATTGTCAACGTCTGAGCATCTATCAAGGGAAATCGAACGGTATCACAGGTTGACAAATGAGAAGATGAAATGCGGCGCTGCAATGCTTGCTAGAGAAGGGGGAAACAGGGTTGGACTGATTGCAGAGGGGGAAAACAAGTAGTGATGAATAAGTCGTAAGCAAACGGTGCCTTTCCTGCTAGCCCCAGAATCCGGGTGAGACGACCACGCTTCAGAGTATCCGACCCGATACAGCACCCTCTACCACAGCAAGATCATCAGTCGCCGCCGCCGCCGCCGAATCGGCCGCACTCGCAAACTTGGTAAGGCCCGCGCCAAACGTATGTCTGAACAACCCCGCCGGGTCCACCCTCCGCTTCAAATCGATCAGCTTGTCCAAATTCGCCGCTCCAAACGTGGACGCGATCCGTTCGCGCGTCTCTGAGCGCTCCAGGAACGAAGGTAACGGTCCCCCGATCGATACGGGCAGTACTGCATCGCGGAGCCAGCCGTCGACGGAAACTACGCAGGGCTGGTCCTCTTCATGGTCGTCCCACTGCTGGAGCGCTCCGACCATGAAGTGGGCTTTGCGCAGGGAGGAGGCTAGGCAGGTCTCCTTTGTCGGCCGACGTTGGAGGTGGGGATCCGTACTTGAGGACGACGCGGTGCCAGTACCACCACCAGAGCCCGCGACAGGTGGAATGGTGAACCGGCCCGGGCCAGCAGCAGCAGCAAGACCTCCTCCTGGAGCAGCGGTATCCAATCCTGGCAAGTTACCAGTCTCGGCCCCTTCCTCCTCTTCATCGGCATTATCAGCAATCGCCCCATTCACCAACTCGAACAGCCACACGCCCCGATTCGCAGTCGCCGACTTGAACCGGACCACACTCTGTCCAATCAGCTCGTCCGTGAGCGTATCCAGGGTGTCGCCCCTGATCATCCATCTCCGGCCTCCACCGCCCTTGAGCACCTGCGCCACGCCGTCCTGCTGGGCCAGGAAGGGCCGTTCTTCGACATCTTTGAGAAGCATCCGCTCGCCGGTCCAGCTGGCAATGGCTTGGACAAAAGTTTCGCCCTCAGATGCAGATTGGAGTAGGCAGATCTGGATCATGATGACGTGCGCGGACGGGTTCGGGCCGGCGACCAATATCAAGTTCGTATACATCTCGCGCGGCAGCACGCCTGTTTTTGAACAAAGTCAAACCCAAGTGTATAACGTCAGACATTTGGGATTCAATTCTGAACTCCTGAGGAGCGCAAACTGACCTTTGAGACAGTCGCGCCAGTGCTTGATCAGACTGGGCGCCGTGATGGGGTTGAATGGGAAAATGAGGTTGCCCGAGAAGCACGAGGGGACTGGGTATGCCTTGGCCACGATTCGTGTCACGACGCCGAAACAAGGTGCCGCGCCGCGAACCGCCCACCACAGGTCTGTATCATCAAGAAAGATCCAACAACACAGGGGATTCAGCACGCTCAACATCTATTGAACTGTGAGCAGCCAGTTCTGGGAAGACTCACCGGCCTCTTCTTGAGAGCGCTCCTTGGAGCCTTCATTCAAGATTACCACTCTCCCATCAGCAAGCACCATCTCCACCTCGACCAAGTTGTCCAACGACAGCCCATACGCTCTCGAAATGTATCCAAACCCACCCGTCGTCATCGCCGTCGATCCTACGGGATAGGCCGACAGCGGGCAGTGATACGGCGTCGAGCGCATGGGCGGGTCCCAATCGGGCGTCTTGGGAACATACATCCCATGAGCGTTCGCATCGGCCGTGAGGATCACTTCCTCCTCGCCATCCACCATCATTGGCTCCGACCCATCACTCGACTTGGCCACGTCATTGGAGCCCGCCGGGTCAAGCATCATCTTGTCTGCGCTTGATCCGCTTTCTGCAGCTCCTCGCAATGGCAAATCGTCGCGGTCCCAGCTGTTCGTCCGACCAGCCTCGTCCGTCGCCAGATCGAGGGCTCGCACACCTATACCCGGCCCAAACACGGCCAGCAGGTACGGCCGTGTGTATATGCCGGGCGCAAGAGGTGGCCCGGCCGATGACGATTCGACGTTGGATGCATGCTGGTTCGTAGACGAGTATGACGGATGTTGTTGTTGTTGTTGTTGGAGATAATAGTTGGGATCGGAAGCTGAGGACGTGCCTGGGTAGATCGCGTCTGGGGATAGATTGAACGGAGGCATGAATGATGCCAGACCAGTCGGGATAGGAGGATAGCCACCAGCCGCCATCTTCTTGTCTGCTGCTGCTGCTGCTGCTGCTGCACTCGCAGCATCGCTTCCTCCCACAGAGCCAGCTTCGCGTGGGCCAGTCGTACTCGACCCGGAAGTCGAGCCCAATCGACCGGCGAGCAATGCCGATGTTGAGTTTGCAAACGGCGCAGAAGTAGCTGTAGCAGGCACATCCCCGCGCAGCATGCTATTCTGCTGATAATGCTGCCAGACCGTATTGCCACCTCCAAACCCGTTCACACTCCTGATCCCACTCGCTCGTCCGTCCCACAACGCGCTCTGCCGATGGTGGTGATCCGCACTCTCCGCAATCTGCTGCCTAAATCGCGCTTCTTGCCATGGTTGCTCATGCGAATGCGTGGGTAGGAGCGCCGAGGGAGCTCGGGCCGTATCGTGCAGCGCAGAGGGAGGTGTAGTGAAAGGATACTGCTGCTGCGCAGTGATGAATTGAGAAGAAGGCATGCCGCTGCCCGGGTATGCAGTCGCTGCTGATGAAGATGACGACGAAGACGCAGAGGAAGGGATCCCAAAGCCTCCCGTGGGCGAGCCCGAAAAGGGGAGAGAATCGCCAGACGAAGAGCCAGTGCCGAGCGTGAGCGATCCAGCGCTACCTCCTGCTGCTCCTGGTGCTGATTTACCATGTGCGCCATTCCCGACCTCATCGGCTGCCCGCCACACAAAGGGTCCCGACTCGGGGAGCACGACTCGCTCGTGCGTAGAAGCTCGTCCATCCGGTCGATGATGTCTCTGCCAAATCAAATGCTCCGCCAACCCAGTGCGAAGCTGGGTTGGCGCATTTGAGCCGGAAATGGGGCCCGCAGCCGTCCTGGTAGGCAATGAGGCGGAAGCCATTGACGACAAGGGGGCGGGAGACGCAGACATGGGCGGCGCTGATTTGCTGATGGACGCGTGTCCTGCATCACTGGCTGGATCGTGAGAGCTGGGCTCGCTACTTGCGTCGGTGATGCCGCTATGTGTGGTCCCTTCCCTGCTACTATCGGCGGCACTGCCACTAGTCCCACTACCCGCTGATCCCGACCCTGAACGAGAGGCAGTGAGGGAGGAGGCCGAGGCCGAGGCCGAGGCACCGGGTCCTAGGTAGGACGAGTCTTCAGCTGCGACGCGACGAAGGAGGGGCGAATGCAGCGACTCGGGCGCGACGGAGGGTGAAAGCCTCTTGCGCGCTTGCTCGAGGTTAACAGAAGGGTCCTCCGAGCTCGATGACACGTCCATTGCTGCTGCCGACGAGCTCGCAAGCGGGTTCTGCGCCGCCTCCCCACTCAATGCGAATGCCTCGTCCGCTTTGCGGATTCGGCTGGTCGAAGGCGGAAGACGGACGGGCTCTGGTCTCATCTCGGCTTTTGCTTTTTTGAGCTTTGGCTCTTGGCTATGAGAAGCCCGAGCAGCCCAGAACGCCTCGGGCCGGACGACATCTATGGCATTCATCCTGCTCATGTCCAGGACAACATCGCCTTGGACGGCCCAGCCGGCAGTGGCATAACCTCCCGACTTGACACTGGGCGAGAGTGAGTGGGCAATGCAGAACTTGAGGATGGCGGCCACGTCTTGGGTGGTTTGTGGGAGGGTGACGAGGTGTGCGGCGATGGGCGCGGCCGAGTTGAAGATGCGAGTGGTGGAAGTAAAAGTCTCGATGCCGGACAGGCCTGGGATTTGAGTAGGCACGCCGTGGAGCTGAGCAGCAGCAGCAGCAGATGAAGAAGAGGCCCCGGGTGCGATTGCAGATGGGGATGGCATGGGAGGCTGTGTCGCGTCGGTTGGAGGGGCCGCCTTGCTCTCTGCTTGGTCGTCCCTGACCAGAACAGCGCCAGAGATGAGCGACTCGAGCTCGTCTCGGAGCGAGTGGAAACGTGCGGTCTGGTTGGCTTGTGTAACAGGGCAGGCGGGTACGGAGGCGATGATATCGTACTTGGAGTATGGCAGATCTGCGGATCGTCCTGCCTGTGTGAGAGTAGGGGCTGACCCAGAGTGAGTCTGCTGTTGCTGCGTTGGCGGCGGCGAGGGATGTTGTTGAGACGAGGAGGAGGCAGAGGAGGCGGGCGACATACTGCTGATGGGTAGCCCTGTAGGCATCGATGCCTGTGATTTTGTTGCCGGGGTCGATGCTGCAAGCTGTCCACCCTGCTGCTGCTGCTGCTGCTGCTGCTGCTGGGAAGCTTGGGATGGCCGCTCCTGAACAGAGTGAGGGTGATGATTGCTCATGCCTGCGATCTGTTTCTGCCTGGTGACGGGGTGGAGGGCAAGATGAAAAAAATGGTAGTACTCGCTGAGAGGAAGGACCCTTTTCCGCACGGGACAGACGATTGCCCAGCACTGAAACTGGGTGGAGTAACCGGGTGGAGTAACCGTGGCTGGCTTCCTGGGTTGGTTTCGCTTTCGGGCTTTGGAGGGGTTGTTGAGGCCGCTTTGCCGCAGCAGCCTGGAAGAGGAGCAAGAGCTCGGGAGGAGGGGACGAGGTCAAGGGAGGGACGAGAATTGGGGATGTTGGTGGATGGATGAAGCCTGTTGCCTTCACCACTTGGGCCTTCTCTCCAAAGTCTCTCTCTCTCTCTCTCTCTCTTTTTGACAAGGTACTTCCAAACAGATGAGAGGGAGAGAGAGAAGAAAAAAAAAGAGTACAGAGCTCTTTCTGTTTAGGTGTGAGCGAGTATGGTGAGTCGAGGAATGCTGCTGCTTCACTTGAGCCCCAGCCCCCGCGCGCGTCGGAGGATTTGGCCTTGTAATCGAGATCGGGCCCGGCTGGCGTGGACTCGCTGGGCCGTCGAAGGAAGCAAAGCGGCGAAGGAGGGGGATTTGGCCCAGGGGCAGCGAGATGCCGGCTGGTTACAGTTGTGGGATGCCTTGGGACTTGGCCCTTCTGCCTTCTGAGACTGGGTGAATGGTGGAGGGATGCTTGCTTGGACCCTTGGGCCAGACCGACGAATGAGCTCAACTCTGGTGCGCCACTTTCTGTTCACACAGCACCCACTGCACAACCTCCCAATTAGTTCCAGTTTGGTAATCAGGATTGGCAGGCGGAGCAACTCGGGAAGCAGCCCCCTTTGCCGGCTCAACCTCGTTCCCACGGCCCACACCCACAGAGAAAGGGAAAGCACGAGTCCCTGACCACAAGGCAACGGAACAACCGGTTAAAAGCCTGACCCCTGCTCACAACCTCATTGGCAAAGCCAGTATTGTATTGTAGATGCTGTATATGAGCTGCCTTCACTGGCACTCAGTTCCGATGGGCCTCTAGCAGGCGACAAACTTGTTGCCGTCCCCATTCGGCAACAGCGCCGCTTTGGCCCGCCGTAGGGTTCCCATCCCCACTGCTCCCGTTTCCTCCCGGCACCACCCAAGAAAGCAAAGAGTAAGCTGCTTGGAGCACTCCCTTGCCATCCATCCCACCAACCAACGTCCCTGTCTGACCGAGGGGCGTGGCCATGTGCTCGACCGAGTGCCAAAAGGCATACGAGCGCCGTAGCGAGATGTAGTGCGCAAACGCCGCGGCCAAGATGAAGACGTGGAAGCTGCGGGAAACAAGTGCGGACATGATTGAACTCGTCAGCTTCTCCAATCTCGGTGGGATTGTCCACATCATGACCATGCAACTCACATTTGATGAGACGCGCCCTGTGCGAGAAAGGGGGCAGCGTAGCTGGACTGAGCAAAAGAATTGCAAGAAGATAGAAGCTCAACTCCAAACTCACCACCATGTCAAATCGACCAGGAGCAAAGCGCTCTGGGATCCTCGCCATGTAGAGACAGGCTCCGATAATGTACATCGCTCCTGAAGCGATGACATACGAGAGTCCCATGATTCGAGACACCGTCGAGTACTTTGGGCAGGGCAGCGGATGACTGTCAGTTGACTTTACACCATGCAGTGTCAGAAGCAAAAACTCACTCCGTACATGGCACAGATGTGCACAACCGGAATCACTGCGCTCAAACCAAGGCTGATGAAGATGGTCGTCCGAACGGGCCGATAGGCTGGTGTCGCATACTTTGCAGCGACCACCGTATACATCGCCACTGCAGCAGGCAAAAAAAAACTGGCTCAGCAAAAACTTGTACTCCATTTGAAAGGAGAAGCACTCACAGCTACCCAAGGAGACAATCATGGTCGCATACAGCGTCTGAAGGTGAGGATGGCAGTAGAAGCCATAGTGCAACGCCGGCAAGAAGCTTCCAACAATCATCACCACAATCCCGATATAGTCCAGCTTGTTGAACGAAGCACTGATCCTCCGACTGTGGCACGTACAGCAGTGAAACGTCGCCGAAAAGCCGAGACAGACGACTGCGCCCAAGAAAAAGGTGCCAAAGCCGGCAATGTCCCGCACGCCTGGTGGGTGGGAATACTCGGTGGGCACATGCGCCAGACTGAACCAGCCCGCTCGACTCGCATTCGCAATGCCCGACGAACCAGAAGACGGAGCAAACGAAATCGATGCAGGATAAAAGATGGGCGCATGTGCAATGTACCTGATGAAATGGGGGAGACGTGGAGAAAGCAAGGGAAAAAGAAGGTGTTGGGAGTGGAAGAGGAGGAGCGAGCATGCAAAGAGACAGCCCCAGAAATGCGTGTGAATGTTGATCGTTTCGTTGTGCCAGTAGGCCCACATGCTGTTCCAGCATTTCCGGAAGGTATTGTGCTCGTATGCGATCATATCTGTTGCTGTCGAGCTTGCGTTGCTGCTGCCGTTTGCATGTTTGGACCCGAGTGTTTTGCCCTTCTGGGCTTCGGTCGTCCAGCCTCCTGGTCTGCGGTAACCGGCGACGATGAAGTGATTGTCGGTGGCTGTTGAGATCAAGAGATACAAGACGCAGCAAAGAGGGCGGAAAGGTATGTCAGGAAGGCAGACGGAAGAGCAGTCAGCTTTCCCTCCTGCATGATTGAGATGTATGGCCCCCGTCTATATGCAAAGCCATGAAGAACAGATCATGCTGGTTCCAATGCAAAATAGGCGTCCCGGGATCGACAAGGTACGAGAAAGGTGCTCACCCCAATCTGGAAGCTCATCGTGAGAGATGAGCCACGGATTCGAGCGCGAACTCGAGCTTGACGATGACCCAGTCATTCTTGCCGTGCGTGCACACGCTCAGATGGAAGGGTGCATGCAGCATGACGAGAACGAAAGTGGGAGTTGAGTGCGAGATCTTGCATGTGAGTTTATCCGATGGGTAAGTGCGATCGAATCGCCCCGTTCCTGACCGTGCCACGCTGTTGGGGGAAGAGGGGAAGAGCAATCCCTGAACTTCGTAGCAAGCAAGGCAGCCAGCAAAGCGCGTCGGGAGCCCCTTCACCCACCTCGCTCCTCCTTTCACATACCTTACACTTCTACCTGAAGCACCTTCATCTGCAACGCATTCTGTTGCTGAAATCTCGGACCAAGGGTTGAGTGCCAAACGCAAGAGACCGGCAAGGTTTTCAGAAATCGGCACTCAAACACGCAACGAACGTGACTTTTATCTGACCTGCACATCCCCCGACAGGAACACTCGCAGTCCCTCAGGTGTTTGTCGCAGGAGCTTCAAAGTAGCAGGCGCGTCGACTTGGGGAGATGAGCTCGTCAAGCGGACCAGAGCGTGCCGGCAGTGGCAGCGCCAGAGACGAGCCGGGCAGAAGCACTGACGGAGCAGCTGCAGCAGCAGCAGTAGGAGAAAAAGGAACCGGTCAACCCTCCCAACGCCCACTCAGTCTCTTTCTACCAGGCGCATCTCTCGATCTGTCCGGCTCCCTCTTCAACCCCGCCGCGCCCGGCAACAGTAGCAGCGCTGGCATCGAAGACGAGATTGCAGATTCGGCGACAATCACATCTTCGTTTGCCTCACGGCAGCGAGTGCCCACCTCGGCCTCTTCCTCCAACTTTTTATTACCGCCCATGCCTTCAACGTCGGGACGACCTGCTCGACCAACAAGACCACCGCCTCCTCCGCCAGTACCAGCGCATCCGGCTTCCCTACCTGCTACACCAAATCTAGGCACGAACAGCAACAGGGCGGCCCCCACGCTGCCTCCGCTTCGCACATCTTCCAACACACCCTCAGCGACGAGCATGTCCAGCGCCATCGGGATACATAACTCGATGAGGCAAAGCTCAGACTCTGCCTCTCGCAGCTCGAGCACACCTCTCAACTCTCCAGCTCCACTGCCCCTGTTGATGGTCTCCAATGCTCTCCGGGCCGAGGGCCGTCCGAGCTCAGATCCAAACCAACTTCCTCGCAACTCTCTCTCCAAACAAAGCAACGGCAAATCTTCTCAACAACATCTCCTAGACAGCTCGCACTCCTTCTCTTTTACTCGCGTCGCACCGTCCGTGTCTTTACAAGTCTTCCCCGTCGCAGAAAACATTACCATGTTCGGCAGCACCCAGACTACGAGCAACTACTCCGTCAGTGGGAAAGTCGTCCTCACCATCAATCCTATCGCCCATCTTGGTGCTTCATCTTCACGTCATATCAGTACAGACGTGGATTTCGTCGCATCACCAGTATCAGCATCGAATCCCATGCTCTCCTCAGCCGCGACGGCCTCGCCTTCCTCCGCTGCACCTTCGGCTACCAATTTGTCGCCCGCGTACCAACGGCATCGGACGCGCTCACCGTCTCCGCTCGTACGCTCGAGCGAGTCCGAGTCGACGGAAGGTGTCGATGACTCGTCTGTTCAGCAAGAGAGCATGTTGAGCAGCATCGAGGGTGCCGCGAGTGCTGAGGAGAGGGAGGGTCACGTCTCTCCTGCGGCACCCACGCTCCGCGTCACGTCCCTCAAGGCAGCGTTCCGCGGCTATGCGCTCTATATGGACCACACGGCCCGATTCTCCGCCCTGCGCCTGGCAGACGTAGAACAAGAATGTCTACCCGAAGGCGCGGTCCTACCTATCCCCATCGAGCCTCCACAAGGCGCAGCTGCTTCAGCTCCTCCACCGAAGACTCACAAGAAGTACGAGATTGAATTTGACCTGTCGGTGCCCGGTTGGTTGCCTGCCAGTCTTCGAAGTCGGTTCGGTGGGAACTTTTACTGTGTCAGCGCTGTCGCAAAACTGGAGGATGGCCGGGTCATCCGAAGCGCGGGCAGTATGGAGAGTGGGCGGTCCCAGCATACATCTGCCTTGGCTGATGGAGAAGTATCGGCTGCGTCGGATGTACAGCGAGACGAGGCGAGAGAGGAGGCTGCGACACCTACGACGGCAACGGAACTCTTTTCTCCGGAACAGATTGACGGTCTGCCGAGTGGAAGCCGTGCTGCCCAGTACTCCCGCGAGGGTGAGGAACATCAATCTGATGGCTTACCTTTGCCCTCGTCAAACTCGACCAACACAATTGTGGCCGGTAAGAATCCTACGGAGCATTTGTCCGCTCCACCATCGCCATCACCCGGTGGGGAACGTCGTGCCTCGGGCGTCAGTCTGCGCGAACGTGTAGAGTTTCCTTTACCCCCTCCGCCGCCTTCGGCCGAGGGTCAGCAGACCACTGCCAATCCTGGAACAGCCTCCTCCCGATCACAGTCTACGCGACCAGTATCGTACGCGCCTGGGTCCGCTTCGTCGGTTGTCGATTACGATCGAGAACTACCGCCCATCGTAGGTGCACAAGGAAGTGGGAGCAGTCGCCCATCAGGCCTCCCAGTCTCAGCATCTGCAGGGCTCTTGGATGTGGGCGGGGCAGCATCAAAATCTGCAAAGGCTGAGCGATCGAACCCTAGACCGACATCGATGCTCCCGCCTGCCCGCGAACCAAGTAGTTCCTCTTCTCCATCTGGCATTCAGAGACTGAAAAGTTTCCGGCAGATGCGGAACTCGACTGCGCCGTCATCGCCGCAGATGCATGCTTCTCCATCCGACTTGTCTGTCCCGCTGCCGGCACTGCCACCTTCGAGCTTCGCCACGGATTCGGATGGTGGCGTCGGCGCTGCCTCATCAACGAAGCCTTCCTCGTTGCTGAGTCCAGACTCGTCTACGACTGCCGCCCAGGATCAAAGTACTAGCAGCGGCAGCAGTGGATCGAAGAAGCCAACAAAGGCTCGAACAAGCTGGTTGAGCAAGCGTGCGAAGCAGCTCAGTTTGCATTCTTCTTCCTCATCGTCATCGACCAACAAGGCAAATGAAGCGGATACGAGCGCGTCGACGGATGCTGGGCCGCTCACGGCTGTGCCATCCACTTCTCGACGAGGTGCTGGAGGGGTTGGAGGAAGCAGTGGGCCAGCACACAGGGCGGGCATGTCTGCGCCCCCGGACCAGACGACGTTCAGTGGATCTGGATCTCGTAGCTCAGGATTGACGGGTGAGCGTGAAAGCGGTGCTGGAGACACTAGTCGAGGTGGTGCCAGTGGACGACCGGTCTTGACGCTTCAGACCGGCACGGCTTCACAACCTCGGGAAGAAGGCCCACGCGTCAGGCATACGGAACCATTGGTCAAGGTTCAGGGAGACGGGTCGATCGTGCTCAAGTCGGATCCGAAAGTGATTGTGATCAGACGATGTCGGGATGTCGTTCCTATTCCTGTGGCGCGCGTTGCACTACCTGGCGTCGATGCTTTGCCCATGGATATGAGTCAGCGCGATGCCTCCCCCGCGGGAGGTCAGCCATCGACGAGCACAGGGACTGCTCAGTCCAGTGCCGAACCTCGGGCGCATCGTAGCGAGCTCCTAGCTACGACGCCTCACCACAGCAGCGGCGCTCGCGCCGCCATCATTGACGAGTCTGAACATTCCGCGACTCCCGGAGGCACGATGGAACCAGAGGCGGACCTGCATCCTCTGGAGCGAAGAGAGCGAGAGAGAGCAGAGATGCTGGAGGAAGACGATGCCATGGACGATGGAGACGGTGTTCTCGCGCCCACCTCGACTTCGACAGCCACGCCCAATGGCAGAATGGAAGGCGGCGCCGGGCCCGTCTCGGGCACTGCGACTCCGAGCACAAACCCGGCCCAGACTCAGGATGGAGCGGCAGAGGAACGGAACAGTGCGCTCCCGATGCTACCACCCGCACCTAGTGCTCTGAGTGCACCCACGGATCCGCACAAGCTGGCTGCAATGGTAACAGCTGCGCGGAATGCGGCGAGCAACGGCGACTCGCGTTCCTCGAGTCGTCGAACTGGCGGCGCGTCTGGCTCGGGTGCTCATAGATCGGGAGGCACCCATGGTCGTCACACCCACCATTCCACGAGCGGTACGGGAAATGGCGGTGCGCCGATGCGCCACTTCCTTCATCGACCCGTGCTGCACGCTCCCGCAGAGTCAAACATTGAAGGTGATGGCCTGCCCTTTGCGCTGACTTTGAGTCTTCCCAGTCATGTCCATGTTGAAGGAGCAAGCAGTGATATGCTCACATTTGGTCTCCAGATCGAAGTTGGGCGATCTCCTGGTTGGAGCAAGGTGCGAGAATTGGGAGGGTTGAGGCTGAGGGACATGGAGTTGGTCTGCCTGCAGACAGAACGACACAGGTGAGCTCTGACCCAAATGTTGTCGAGCATCGACGCGGTGGGCTCATTGAGTCTCTTTGATGTGTACTGCGCAGTTCTGCCGCATCTCGAACCTTCTGCAACGCCTTTGCACTTCCCACTCATCCTCAAATTGGAGCTGAAGACATTCCAATCCTGCCTGATCCGTCCGCAGGCGCACTCAAACCGTACCCCGCGTCCGAACATCGTCTTCGACAAGGCTACGATCGCGATCTACTTGAGAACCACATTCGCATGGCGAAGACGGGAAATGTGCCCAACCCACGTGAGAACAATGTGGAACGATCGCGGACTACAATAGTTGGACCACCTCCCCTCGCGCCCAAATCTGAAGGGGACGAAGGAAACACCGAAGGAAATGCCAACGAAGGGAGCAGTAAGGGCAAGGATCGCAAGGGCAAAAAGGCGAGTCGAGGCGATGGGCAGCCAAAATCGAAGAAAGAGTCTAGAAAGAGCCTCTCGGCAGCCCAAGTGCCAGACGCAAACGAAGCTCAGAATGGAGCCGCCTCATCAACGGCAACACCCAACAATGATGGAAGCCAAACTACCCCGGTGTCATCCGGTTCGTCCAAGCCGCTGTCACGTGGGCGACGAGCGTATGCAAACGCTATGAACCGACTCTCGCACTTTGCTAGCGCAATGCTGGATTCTGGGAATGATAGCGACCAAGGCGGAACCAACTACGAGCCAGGACACGGGAATGGTGCAGCTGCGAGTACCTCTGCCAATCGCGCCGCGAGCAGCAGCCATCGACGCGACAAAGAGTCGAGCGCAGACCAACAACGAGCGACATACAACTTCAGTGGCGAAGATGGTAACGGTGTCGACTTGACCAAAGGCCGAGTCAGAATGACGATCAATCTGCCCTTGGTGCCGTCGGGCGCTGAGAGGGCCCGAGAGATGGGCGCGGTACAGCTGATACCTGACTACGAAAGCCCGTACGTCCGTATCCGCCACAAGCTCAAAGTCAAGCTCGGCTTTGGATTCGGAGGCTCGCCCTTGGGAGGAGAAGGCTGGTGGGGCCAAGCGTTGGTGATGTGTGTGCCTGTGAGTTTTTGCGACGTGCATGTATGCTGGGTCAGATGGGAGGGAAACATGACTGATTGGAATCCATCAATCGATCTACAGGTCCGATTCACTGATTCGCCGCCTGCCGAGACTCGCCAGCCTCCGCCCACTGTCACCATCGCCCAGCGTTCGAGTGAAAGTCAAAGCAATGGCAATGCGTCCGCGGCATCTGGCTCTCTCGATCCGATAATCGAGACGATTTCGTCCAGCATACCTGTCCTTCCTGCTTACACGCAATTGTTCCGAGAAGACGGATCCCGTCTGGGTGACGAAGGAGAGGATCTGCCGAGGTAAGCCTGGTTTGATCCTGCTTTATCGCATTGTCCATATTCACTCATGTTTGCGTTCTGTTTCAGATATCCCGGAGCGCCCGAGGGCTTCGTCAGTGTGACACGAAACGGCACCGAGACGGACGCCAACAACATTCGGAATCGGCGTCCTTCCGTGCTCCGACATCAACGCGGTTCTATCACTGGACCGCAAATGATTCCCTCCGACGAGGCGGATGGACCGCTCTCCAACCGGATAGTGCCCAGTCGCGTCGTAGACGAGGCTGCACCCAACAACGGCATCGATCCTCAAGCGCAAGCTGCAGCAGCGCGCGAAATTGCCGAGATGAGTGATGTGGGAGACATGGTCGACGAGGACTCCGAATCCGAGCAGGAGGACACCGAGAATGACGGCGAGGCCGAGGGCAGCACTGAGGCGAACGGCATCGATGCGTCTGATGGAGACGTTGAAGTTGATCGGCCCTCCTTGGACGGACTGGTCGCTGACAGCCAAAAGCTCTCCATCGGTCAGGCCACGAGCAGCCAGTCTTCGCTCGCTGAACAGAAGCAGATCACGAGCAGCCACGCTGTCGAGCTTCAGGCTGGCACGGAACGCGAGCGCGATGTGGAAGAGATTGGAGGAGAGAAGGGAAAGGGCGTGGCCCATTTCCATCTGCGCGCCACGGACGCGGACGGTCATCGCTCAACGGCTTCTTCATCTCCAGAGCAGTATCATGGCAAGGAAAGCAAATGGGCAATGACGAGCCAAGCCGACGATCTTCAAACACCCAAACTGGAGCAGGACGCGCACGCCTCGGAAGAGTGAAGATTCTACTAATCCAAGATTCGCAAGGCTCAGCCAAAAACAAACCAAATGTACAACCACCCCATCATGGACCTGCCACCGTCTACTTTTTATGTATATAGCATCGCTCATGTTTTACATCTTCAACGTTCGCACATATTTACCATGGAATGAAGTAACAACCAGCCCTCAGAGACCGCGGTCTGAGGAACAAACACAATTCGATTTGAACGTTTGACTTTTGTTACAAGTGATTGAGAGGGCTTCGCGCTCGATGGCTCGAGAAAAAGAGACGCACTGGCCCGCCCAGTGGTGCTGCAAGGGATGCGTTCGGAGTGCAGGCTTCGTGACGTTAGTGAGGAGGTCGTGACTTGGTGACAATGCGTTTGTAGAACAAAATCGAAAGAAGAGGTCGAAGGCGCGCACTCTACTTGCATCGCTATGGACCGCATTGATTTATGCGCCGTTAGCGCCCTCGACGCGGGCGACTTTTCGTGGGCCCTCAGCATCGTTTGGGTCCCGCTGTGATTCTTGAGGTCGCGTCTCTGTTGAGACCTGTTCAGGAGACGCGTTCTGTTGCACGTCTACCTGCGTCTGTTGCGCAATCGCCTTTGCGGCAGACTCATGCGCCTGACCACCACCTGGCAGAGTGACACCTGGAGCTTCCATACTTCCCGTACGAACGGTCGGGGCCGGGGCGACCGCCGTCTGTGCTGGGTTGGGGGCGTTGCGTTCTGCACGGGGGTTATTCGCGACGACACCTCCTTTGTCGACCTCATCGTGAGAACGCTTGCGCTTCTGCCGTCGACATATGCCGCAATCGCATTCACCCAGCGGAGCGCAAGCGCGCTTCCATATTTCCATAATGCGAGCCACCGTCCCGGGACCGACGTCCAGTGGCGAATTTGGCACAAGTGGCACCTGGTAGAATAGGGATGCCTGGGCAGTGGCATTGCTTCCCGTCACACCCTGGGGCTGTTGCGGGAGTGCCCATGCCTCAGGCTTTCTCAGCCACGTGAACAGGCTGGCGAAATCCATCTCCAGGGACAGCTCGAACCCGTCTTCTCGGGTCTTCAGTATTTCGACGATGTTTGATAAAGGACTGTCACGGCGTCGTGGAGGCGTTGTCAGTCGCGAAGAAACCGACAGCAATGCTCGATCTTCCTGCCCATTCGAACACTCACAGTCGGAAAAACTCAGGAAGTGCCACCTCGTCCCACATCTTGCAGGCACGGTAAAACAGAGTCATCGGTGGTAGCATGGGAGCCTCCATTGCCACGACGGTCACGTCATCAACGGGCTCGTGGCTTGGCTTAGTGGGTAGCCCGTGCACCAGTATGCGAGGTGGCTGGTTGCGAACCGCGTTCTGCGTCAAAGCCATCTCCGCATCTTGTTGATCATGCGCGGAGCGCCATAAGCCGAGCTCGAGTCTGCCCTTGCACCAGTCGTGCCACGCCCGGTCTCGAACCGACCTTTCTTCGGTACCGTTGAGCAGGATGTTGCCTTCCCCGTCTTCGTCCTCAAAACGGATCGACTCGCCCGATCTAGCATCGTCCTCTTCGTCATTACTGAGCTCCGATGAGCTGTCAGCGCTGTCTGTGTTTAGCATTGTTTTCAGCAGCTCCCGCTCCCTCTGCTTAGCCTCACGCTGAGACTCGAGCTTCTTCAGGCGCTCGCGCCGTTTTTGCAACTGTGTATGCTTCCTCAACTCAGCGAAGCCGGTGGCAGTCTCCAGCCACAACTGTGACGTGACGGAGGGAAAAAGGAAGAGCCTTCAATATATGCTCTTTGCCTTCTTCTTACCTCGTGCAATCAGCTTACCTGCTCAATAGCGCTCTTGGCAGCTTCACTTGCTGTACCCTCAGCTCCAAAAACATAGTTCGCATATCCGGTCGTACGTCGAAGCGAACTGACATAGCGTCGGAACATCGGATCCTCGCTATGAAGACGATTCGAGTAGCGGGATCGAGATCAATGACTGCCTGGACTGAGAAAAGCAGGGAGCTCGACTGGCGACTCACTTCCAAACGCTGTTAAAGAAGGCCTCGTTTCTGCACGTGGAGCATATGCTCTCCGCTTGTGGAAACCGTTCCTCATCTTCTATGTAAGTAATGTCGACGTCTTGCCGCGGAAAATAGTGGTCCCGTCCTTGTATCTTTTGGCAGACAAATCTCCTCTCGTCGAGAAAGCAATTTGAGCTGGGAGACGTTGCAATCGAGATCAGCAAGACACATTATGGAGTCGGAAAAGGGTACCAAAATTCACCATAATGCAGGGTGCTCGTCCGGCGACGCAAGGGCAGTTTCATGCACCTCACAGAGCTTGACGAAAAAAGTGAAGAGAGAGTCAGCCACCGTGAAATGCGCCGGGTGGAGCTGATTGTGAGCTCACAGGAATGAGGCGGGCCAGACTGGCAGCAAAGACCAGGCTCACTTGCGCTCGGGCATCGTAGATGGCAGCATTCATCGAGCATGCAAAACACATGTCTCGCTGGAAAGATAGCGCTTGGACATAGTATGAGCCTTTCCTGAGATCGACACGTTCTCGCCGAGCGTGGCAGATCGCATTGACGTATTCTTCCCAGTGCCCGTGTTTTCTCACTGGGTAAAGTAAAAGCCACGATGTTCAGTCAGCAGTCACTTCGGGGACAATTGGACGAGATGAAGGGTCAATTGACTTACCAGCATGTGCAAAGTTGCTGCAAAGCATCCTGAGCGGAAACAGCCAACCCATGCCCCAGGTCATCATTGTCCATTGAATGATGCGGAGTTGAGGATTTATTACGGTGATGTCCTCTCGGATGGCGTTGGGGTATGGTCCGCAGTTTGCATGGATGCGCGCGTAGAAGAGAATTCTGTCGATCACCGCCACGGGCAGTTTCTGAATGAGCGAGCCGGGACCGCAGTCATCTGAGAATGCTCTGGATTTGCCCGACGACGTCTCCGAGGTATGGACAGTTCCGCAGTCGCTGTTACTTGCTGGCGTTGACGCGCTGTGGGTGTCTTCAGACTGATGAAGTGAATGCTGCCGGGGCCGGTCTATTCTGGTCATCGCCAAGTCAGATGAAGATTTCAGGGACGGGGAGGTTAGGCCGGTTTGCGACTGCTCTGTATGCGCAGCTGGCACATCGCCTGTGGAGGAGTCATCGGAAGGGTTCTGCGCAGCATGTGGTGCAGACGACGGACGTGGCGTCGAGCTTTGCGAGGACGCGTCGTCTGTGAGTATCGTCGATTGGAGAGCTGAGCTGGGTGGAAGTGATGGCTCAGGCGCCGAACCTAGGACAGAATGTGGTGGGGTGGTGTCCGTTGCCATATGCACTTCTTGAGCAGGTTCGGAGAGAGGTTCGGGCCCATCGGCCGATGTGTCCATCTGATTTGAAGGAGCAGCACCAGCCGAGCGCTTGGGAACGCTATCTGCCTGCATAGCATCCTGTGGAAGATCTGGCTCGTCCAAGACAGCTTCACTGTCCATTGGCATCGTCCGATCAACCCCTTTGGTGGCAGCTTCAGCAGGCAAATCTGATGGGGGCGCACCGGGAGGCGCCATTTCTGAATGCTGGTCCATCAGTCGCGGGATCCCTGCAGATCAAGCGGCTCTGCAGCTCCAGAGATGGGCGGACGAAAGTGGACGAGGAGCTGGCGGGAGTCGCGAGCTGGGGCTCTGAGCAACACTGCCAGAGCCGTGGGATTGCGGGCGATTGCTGGTTGCTGGCGTCTTTGCGATCGTGAGTTGTGACAGGTAGGACGTGACAATCGTTGAGGCGTGTGATGAGCGCAATTACGTGCGGAGCGCAAGGGTACAAGAGGCGATTGTGTCGCTCGTGAGGCAGCAGCAGTGGTTCGGACCAGAGCGACTGGAGTACTACTGAGTGGAATGCAGAGGGGATTGAGGGGCCCACCGAGATCTTCCCGACTCTTACTCTTTGGTCACAGGCAGCAGTTGCGACGTGATTGGATGCGGATCCCCGCCTGAGTCGGCAAGAAGCTTTTGATGCTTGCGAGCTTGCGAGCTCGTTCGTTGTCTCGCTCGCTCGCGTGCCGCGTGAGTTGTGGTTCCAGTCAAGAACGCACGGAATGAGGCAAGCGTCCGGCCGATCTGGTCCACGTCAGTCGAACCGCGTTAGGAGATGCCACCGCGTTCAAGGTGAACGAGTGGAGGGATGTGTTCTCGAGAAGGGTAGGAATGGTTTGTGCGCTTCAAGGAACTCAAGGTAGACAAACAAAAAAGCAGCTAACTGCCTAACTGGTAGCAGCGCGACACCAATTTGCTCACGTGCCGACGCGTCCATTTCTTATCACGCGTCGCGTCTGACGCACCGTCTTCTCGGGCCAGCGACACAAAAAGGGAATATGAAACATACAAGAACACCAATTACATGCAGGGAGGGGCCCGTGTGGGATGAGGCGTCACTGTCCCGCAGACCCAATCCTCCCAAACTACCGTGCTGGCTCCGCCGCAGCCTCAACGAATTGGCTCGCCTCATCCTTGGTAATGGTGCGGATGGAGCTGATCTTTTGAGCGTTGAACAGGACTGAAACAGGTGAATCATGCTGGTCAGCTGACTGTCTTTTGCAGCGTGTGCATGCTATCAAGAACGGGTGCTCACCTCCGTAATGCTTCTCCGCCGTTGCGACCATTTCAGGGCGCTGCAATCATTCATTCATTCATCATCAATAGGGTCAGAAGAGCCGTGACTTATTCACACAGACAGGCCGGTCACAACTCACGAAGGTTGTTGTGACTACACAGACAAGAGGGCAAAGGAGAAAGCCCAAAACATCAGCATACATCCGATCACGTACAACCAGTGGGCTGGCAGAATGTGGACAAATACGTACTGAATTGAGCCGAGTCGGCAAGCTCATGAATCATCGCTGCTACCGAGGTGCGATATTGAGCATCGAGATTTGCGTCAATCTCATCGAAGAGGTAGAAAGGCGCAGGGTCGCACTTTTGAATCGCAAATACTGACAATTACCGGAGGCAAGTTCCTGTCAGTTCCTGTCGAGAATGGATCAGCGTTCTTGGCGCATGTATACATACCTGTCGCGAGCGCCACCAGCGACTTTTGACCACCAGACAGCTGCTGGATACGCAGGCCTTCGTCGCTCTTGGAGTTGAAAGAGACTTTGATCGACACACCTGTGTAGCTGTCGATCTTGCTTCGGCTCTCTTGCGCGTCCTCATCTTCTTCCATGTCGCTCTTCTCATCATCCGCCTGCAAGAGATGAGGTATCAGTAAAACGCGCGTCAACCAAATGGATGAGAGGCTCGAGACCATGTGACATACCTCATCAATGCGTTTCTGCATGATCAATCTGCCCCGGCCCGCTGGGACCAGCTTCTCAAACACTTCTGCGAAATTGCGCGACACCTGCTTGAAGGTTCGCTCAATGGCCTCGTCCTTGCGCTGGTCCAAGACGTCGATCAGTTCTTGGATCGAGTCCGCAGATGCCTCGAGCTCGCCTTTGCGTTCTTGAAGCTGGTCTCGCTGCCTTGTGAAGTTGTTGTACTGCTCCACAGCCTTCTTGTTCACATGCGCAAACTTCTTCAGCGCCTCGTTGATTTTGTGCAGGGATTTGAGAAGCTGCGTGCAGAAGTGGGCCAATCGCCCCCTGATCAGTATCTTCAGAACATGAAACACACTGCAAGACAGACCTACCTTATCCATTGCCGTATTTGTGTACTTCTCGAATGCCTCTTCAGGCAATATTCCAAGGTCGCGGATCTTCTTGAGACACTCGTCTCGTTGGACCATCAGACCTTGACGCTTCTTGAGGTATCTCTCCGCATTCTTCTGCTGTGCCGCGACATCTCGGCCTGCTTCAGTTCGCGCAGTCCGGATCTCCTCTCGCTCGCTCTCAAAGCTTCGTAGCTTCTCCTCGAGCTCTTCTAGCTCCTTGTCCACGGCGGCAGCGCGTTTCTCTCGGTCCTGAAGCTGCTTTTTCGTCGACTTGAGTTCCGTACTTCGAAGCTCCAGGTTACCCTCGGCATTTGGTCCTGCGGACGCCGTCGCTTCGATTCCATCGTCGGTGCTCATGGCGTTGCCGCTCAAGGTCTCGCCGAGTAGCTCGATCCGTGCTGCCAATTCACTGCGATGCCGCTTGAGGTCTTCGTTCAAATCGATCTCCAGTAGACTTCTCTTGTTTGCAAGCTGTGAAAAACAGGAATAAAGTCAAAAAATCCTATCCGTGCTCCAGTTCAAGCGTATCTGCCGCATGTACTCACCTCAGTCACAACGGCCTGTGCTTCCTTCGTGCGGCCAGTAAGCTCGTTTATTTGAGCTGTCAGCCTGCTCAACTCCGCTACCTCCTCCGAGCTTAGGGTCGCCACCATGTCGGTACCCAGCTCTTGACGCATTGCTTCCTTCTTCGTCTTTGCAGCTTGGAGCTCCACCTGAAGGTCAGCCTCCACTTTCTCCAGTCGGAGCAGACGCACGCTTGCCTCCGCCTCATCTCGCCGCGCCAGATTCAACTGCTCCAGAAGTGGTGTGCGACTCGCCATGGTCTGGTTCCGCCGAGTCTCGATGGTCTGGATCTGGCCCATCAACATTGTGATACGCTGGTCCAAGGTTCCCAAGTTGGTGTTGAGTTCCGTCAGCGCCGTCGAGTCGCGGTCAAGTTCGGTTCTCCAGTGCGTGACCGCCTTGACGCTGTCCAGGCGTGAGCGGCGGGGATCGTGATATCCTCCCGTCAAAGAACCTTTGCGGTCGACCTGATCGCCGTCCAGCGTGATTGCATTGATGTTGTGACTGCGCACGTATGCGCTAGCGATTTCCAGGCTCGGGCAGATGATAGTACGACCGAATACCTGTTCAAATGCAGCGGTGTATTCTTGCTGGAAGTGTACCTTCTTGATCATCAGGATGGCGTCCGACGCATCGGGAAAATTGGCTGTCTTCGGCTTGAGTCGGTTTAAGGGCATGAAGGTCACCCGACCGCTGCGTTCCTGGTTCATGACCTGGAGTAGCCTGGACGCAGTTTCGTCCGTGTCCACAACCACGTGAAACAGACTATCGTAACCGAAGAGACCAGTGTTCAGCCTCCGTCAGCCCTCTTTTTTGTGGATGTTCGGCTCACCTCGCATTAGCAGTCACCTCTACAGCGGTCTTGTACTTGTCGTCGACTTTGAACAACTGATAAAGGGGGCCATAGACCGATCCAGTCAGGTCGAGATCTCTGGCAATACGCTCTACTGCCTGGAGTCCGCTTGCAGTTGCCCGGTCAATTGATCCAGCCAGCTGGCGCTGAGCCACGCTCAGCTGGTCCCTAGCGTAGTTGATGTTGGAGCTCAGACGTGCCTCTTCGCGCCAGAGTTCCCTATTGAAGTCGGTCAGGTCAGCGCGTTCGCCCTTTGCAATCTGCAGCTCTTGTAAACTCACTTTTTCTCTTCCATAAGCTCATCCCTCTGACGTTTCAGCGAAATCCACTGTTGGCCCAGCTTCTCAAGAGCATCCCTCCTTCCGTCCAGCTTTTCGGATGTTTGCTCTCCAACGAGTCGGAGTTGTTCGATTTGCACTGCGCACTCTGCCCTGGCCTGCGAGAGTTCCTTCAGGTTTGCGCCTTGCGTGATCTCGAAGTGCTCGAGTTCTCGCAACTGTTGGTTGAGGTACTCATCCCTGTCGGCTTTGGTGGAAAACAACGCAGATCTGCCTTGCTTGGCTCTCAGAATGTCGACTCGAGCGCGGCTGTTTTCCAGTCTGAGGAGCGTTCACATCTTGTTAGCCATCGTCACGATGTATGCGGTCTCAACCTTGGTCATGACTCACTGTGACCTGATGACGTTCAACTCTGCCTTCTTGTCCTCCCACTCTGGTACCAGCCCCATCAACTCTCCCTCTTTCTCGCTGATTTTGGCATCAATCTCTTGCAGCTGCTGCTCAAGACGACCTTTGCCCTCCTCCGTCCGTTCTCCAGCCTCCTGCAAGTCCTTCAAGATGACCTCCAGCTGAGCCTTCAGCCGACTTAGGTCTCTACGCTCCTGGTTCAGCTGTATTTTCTCAAGGTTGCTCTGGTTGAGAGCCTGTTGTGTCTTGCTGATTTGCTCATCCAAGCGCTGCAGAAATGATGGATGGATCAAACAGTCAAAACTTAAGTTTGGCTAGGACAGGTCTACTGATCCTCGTAAACTCACCGCTAGTGTGCGCTCTTGCTCATTGAGCTCTGTCCGAGTCGAGGCGGAAGCCTCCGCTTCACGGAACCGACGATCCTCCAACTTGTCCAGAACCTCTACCACTTCGCTCATCTCGCGTTGATAGATCGCATATTCTAGACAGCGCCGTTCGCGATCTTTGGAATTGAATTCTTCCAGCTCTTCCTTTTCGTCGTCGAGTTCGGAAAGTCGCTCCTCGATGTACTGTAGAAGATCGTCGATTTTGCCGCGCTTCACCTCGGTGTCTTCGATCAGTTTCAGAGATTCTGCCCTCCGCTGCTCGTATACGCGTGTGCCTGCTACCTCCTTCAACAGACCGAGTCTCTCGTGGTCCTTTGCGTTTGTCAAATGCGTGATCTGGAAGAAGATTTCAGATGAGCACTGATGGTTGAATGGTTACATGGCGCGCCTGAACTTACTCGTCCTTGAGGAACAATATAGTAGGGGTTACTTCTGGAGAAGCCAGCAGCTTCAAGCAGATTCTGCACGTCCGCCTTGGTCGCGCTGCGCCGATCGATGCTGTATTCGTCCTTCTTGAGACCAATCGTACGACGTAGAATGACTTCGTCGCCATTGGTCGGAAAGCGGTGGTCAGAGTTGTCGAACACGATCTCAACGAATGCAGACAAAGTGGCGGAAGTGGAGTTCGAGGAGTCGTGCAGAAGTGCTTGACGCTCCTCCCGCGACATGGAAGTGTATGCATCTGAGAGAACGAAGCTGAGGAACGCGCGTAAGATGTAATGGATCAGCATTTGTTTACCACAGAAGTGGACGTGCTCCTCGCCGAGGACTCACCGGATTGCTGGAAAATTAGGGCGCAGATCGTGAACATTGATTCAGATAAGGTCAGTGAGTGAGGCGAGTACGCGTTCATGGTGCTTGTAGCTCACCTGAGAAGAAGTTCGACTTGCCGCTTCCGTTGCGACCCACGACGACGTTGTGGCCAGGGCTGCAGGAGCAAATTGAGCTTCATATGAGATAGGAAGAAACAAAGCGCGATCGGAGCGGTATAATCTCACCTAAAGGGCTCGATGGCAACCTGGTCTTTGTAGGACTTGAAGCCCTGGATAATCAAAGTCTGCATGTTGGTGTAAGATGGTCAGTCAGATTGCTGCTGCGCAGGTAACAGCAGAATGCGCTCTCACTTTGATGTGCATGGTGGTCCAGTCACTAGCGGCGCCGAGCCAACGATGCAGCTGAGCTAGCTAGAATCTGTGCTGATCAGCGTTCTGCGATGTAGCGACGTGTGCTGGTCGATGAGCTGAGTGTTGCTCATGGATGAGGTGCAACTTTTGAGAATGTTCAAGACGCGACTCCAACACTTGGGACGCGGACGCGTTTTTGGCGCGACGGTTCGCGTCACGCTCTCGGCCGAGATCCGAGAGCTTTCCCAGGTTTTTGAAGTTCGGGCTGAAAAATTTGTGGACAATTGAAAATAGAAAGGGCCGAGTCAGGAGGTTGCCACTTGATCCCTGTGATGAGAGTTCCAACAGGGAGGTCTCCCTATCCCTGAGTCAGAACGTTCGTTGCGTCGCCTCCGTGTGAACTGGGCTTCCCAGGCACGTCAAGTTGACCTCGAGAGGGTTTAGCTTTGTTGCCCCCTTGCTGTTCTCCTCGAATCCTCGATGCCCCTCGTGTGTTGATCGAAGAGAGCCCATCCAATCAGATTTGCAGGATTCTTGCCGGTCCCGCGTGGAAAGAAACTTCTATCAATGGCAGAAGTGCCAGCATTGGTATGATTTCTGTGTGCCAGAACAGAGACAGGAAAAGATCTAGGTCTGGCAATAATGCATGCAGGAGTGAATCATCAGCTGTTTGGACCCTCGATCGTGTACCTCAGTTCATCCCGGTGGCACTCCTGCCCGATTGATGAGTGGAGAGGGGAGGAGGAGGAGGAGGAGGGAGGAGGAGACAAAAGACGGGTGACGGACATGCATGCTGCTGTGAGTCGACTTTGTGGCCGAGCCTTAATTTTCCCCAACTCCGCTAGGCACATTGCCTCAGACTGCAGGGTCGGTCGCGCTGTCTCTCCTCCCAAGCACGTCGTCCTTTATCCCGCTGAGTGCCACGCCGAGCATTCTGCACGAGTCTGGCAGCCAGGCAGGCAGCAGACGGAGAGGTAGCTCGCTGCTCGGCCCCCACCACCGCATTGCAAGCAGGCCCCTTCCACCACCACCACCACCACCACC
>LAXH01000073.1:62346-75160 GCA_001006505.1 Tilletia horrida
CGCCCTGCGATCATAACACGACTCCATCCAACCCGCCTCTCGCGTGTGCCCTCTTACGAGTACCTTCTTCACATCTCGATAACTCGCCCCTGCAACCCAGACTCCCCGGCATCGTCGCTCTTGTCGTCGTCGTTGCCTCACGACCGACATTGCGACAGAATTGGAAAGCGTCCGCGTCGGTGCGTGTGTTCTCGCTGTGGTGTTGACCAGAAAAGGTCAATTTCGTATCGTCCAACAGCGAACCGCCTCCCGTGACTCGCTCTTGTTCTCACACAATGTCAGACGAGATCCCCAAGGAGCCGATGGACCAGAAGCCAGCGGCCACAAATTCGCTGCCTTCTGTCTCCATCTCCAGCTCGAGCTCGACTCTATTGCCAAGTACATACACACCCACCTCGATGCTGCGGCAACCTTCCCCATCCACATCCGCCCCTCCTTTGAGTTCCAGTGCCTCGAGTTCTGCTATGCAATTTGGTCTCGGCCCGGCACCAGAAGAAGTTCCCATGCTGCCCAGCACTTCCCGAGCAACCTTTGCACCCTCCGGTGAGCTCCTCATCGACGGCCTAGGTGTTGACGGCAGAAATCTCTCCAAGGGCGAGATGGGCTGGGCGGAGCCATTTTCGCCGGTGGTCACTACCACTCCAACCATCCGGCGCTTCTCCACCCGCCCTTCCCTTGACCCAATCGCACACTCTTCCAGTTTTCCTCCCGTCTCCCCATTGCTACCAATCGCGGCCCCACCGATGTCCGCCGCCCCATCGGCATCACTAATGCTCCCCGATCCGGTCACCGTCTTCCCAGTGGACGATTTCGGCACATGCGGTGTGCACGGCTGCTCAGGAGAAGGTTTTCAGGCTTCGGAGCGGACGAAAGGCACTTCCCACAGCTCTATCACCATCCATGACATTGTTGAAAGAAGAACATGCCGTCCGATATCACTGCGTGAGTGGCACTCTTTTCCTTTGCCCTACATTATGCGGATGCTGACTTCCAAGGCCCCATGCAAAACTCCATCTACAGAGGATTTGCGCACCCGTCTGCTAGTCCAAAGAGCATCACGCAAGGATGCCCCGAGCTCACCTTTTGCTACACAGGCACAATTACCAGACCTCTCCCTCCTTGGCGGGGCGAAGAAGCCGACTCATGCGGCCGGCCGGCACGAGATTGGCGTGGAAGAGATGGATCAAGAGAAGACTCTAACCAACTACTCGGCTGATCTCGACACCACTCCATCCACTCGAAAGCCTTCGCAACAATCCGCCGGTCAGTCAACATTGGTACCTACACAGCGGGCCGCATCCGCAGCAGGCAAGCTTGTCGGCAAGTTGGCTAAACATGCGCGGTCGGCGAGCACGGGTGATGAGGTGGATGCCCTAGATTTCGTAGCGGTGTTCAACAGGTACAACCGTCGCTTCTATGCGCTCTCTAAAGCTCAACGAGCTCGCAGTCCGAATCCAGCCAGCTACGCACTCGCATCCGAGGAAGATGGAAGCACTCTGCGGAGAGCAACAACCACTGCCGCTGCATCGCCGACGTCAGAGCCACCACGTCAGCTCGGAGAGCAGGGCGTCAAGGTGGAAGTCTTGGTACGACAAACGTCTACCGTCCCATCAGCGAGTCAAGGAGGCTTCCGGCCAATGTCTCGACTAGATTCCGCCGCCACCGTCACAGGTCGGAAGGAGATCACCTTGTATCCGTCCAGTCAGCCCCTGCGCGAGCAGTTCGAGGACATCTTACGACGCTTCATCGGCGCCCTCCAAGATGATGACGGAAGGCGCGAGAGCGAAACTGGCAACACCACACTCTCTGTCGAGGAGAAAGACGAGGCGCATAAAAGCACTAGCATGTCGAAGAGCACCAGCCGGACCTGTTATCCAGCTTCGCCTCGCCTCCGATGGATGGTCGACATTGGCTTGCTGTGCGAGCAGCAAATATCACTGGCGCTTGCAGAGGCCGAAGTCACCACCCATCCTCAGGTTCTCGCTCCTATCGCGGACAAAGTGGCTGCTTATCTCAATGCCCACATCGTGCCTGGCTTCCTCAGCGCTTCTACCAGCAATCTCAGCAGGACCACCCAGCTCGGACGACTGGGCGTTGGACTCATCTCTCTAGGACTCGCAATCCTGTTCACAGTCCTCCTTGCCGTCAACCCCAGCCCGTTCCGGCCTCGCGATGCATCTGATGTGTCACGGTGGTGGAGACTACTGACAGCACCGCTTTGGTGCGCCGGTGTTGGCTACGTTCTCGCAGCATGGACGGGTGTATGCGTCTGGCTCACGATCCGTGGCAATCACGAACCTGGGCAAGATGAAGGACCGGAAGATGACGGACCATGGCAATCGGAATGGGAACAGCTCAGTGCGGATGAACATCACCAACCTGCTCCGAGCAAGAAGAAGGATCCGACTTGGACATTGTCAAACCCCGCCATAAATGCACCCGACCCAGCCTTGCCTTGGCGAAGGCCGGACAAGAAGAGCTTGATGGCGCCAGAGCTTCTGAACATTCTGCGGCGATTTGCATTCCTGAAGCCCCTGCCCGTCGCTGGGCCAGAGATGCAACAGGTCACTACGGACAGCTTGGAAAAGGGTCCAGACTTCCGCATCGAACCAGCTACGAGTTCCGGTATCCTTTTCTCCAACCCGTCCTGGGGTATGCCTTCCTCTACGAACGCACACCGAGACAGCATGGAGGAGCGAGTCTCACCGACTGTGAGCCGGGCGGCATCTCTGAGCGGCATCACGGTAGCAGCTCCGGGCCCGCGCCAACTGGAACCCGTTCACGAAGCCGAGAAATGGTCCCCTGGTTCCTCGACAAACATCGCAGCTGTGGGTTCGACGGAGATGTCGAGCATTGGTCAGGTGGCCAGCGTCATCGACGGTGCCATTGGTATCTCAGTGCCTCCCCCTGCTCCTCCCATCACCCCTCGCATGCCATCTTCCTCGGGCGGCAGCTTCAACACTCCACCTTTTTCGCCCCGATCCGTTTCGCCAAACGGAGGCATGTGGCGAAACTCCTCAATGGGCTCGGTCTCGGTAATCTCTCCTACTTCCATGTCAGCGCCTGCTATCAGCGTTCGAGCCAAGAAGGTCCCCGTCCTTCCTGTCGCTGTGGGCCTTGTCAAGACCAACGTCCCGTCACCGGCAAACATTCATAGATCTCCAACAACGTCAAGGGTCTCAATCTCCCCATTCGCAGGCGGCCGTGATGAAGGGCCGGCACGGTCGGGTGCCGCTGCCGCCTCTCAGGCCGACGCTGCTGGAATGTCCTACGCTGCATCACTATACAATGTTGCCACCTGCGGACCCCGTCACTCGGCGCCCCGACGTCTGGCGTCCTCTGTGTGGGTCACGATCCGACGAGCCACTGGCTTTGCGGTCAACACCAAGCCTGTGCTTGACTCGCGAGTCCGGGCGGCGCAGCAACGGGCTGCGCTGCAGAGCTTGTCCATCTGCTTCGGTATCACTCTGGTCATTCTCATCATCATCGTCGCCGTACCTTAATCGCTCTTCTCTTAGGATCGTTGCCTCAACTCGGGAAGTTTCTACTTTGTCAAGGGCTTATCACTACTCTCTACACATCAGCACGACGCATCTCTCTATCCTCTCTCTCTTTCATGCTGCTTTCTTACTTCCGGTTGGTCAGCTTCATGAATCTTTCTGTTTTTCGCCACGGAGTGCGCTCGCTTTCATTGGAGGGATACCTTTTATCGTCATGGTCTTATTTGATGTAGTAGAATACTTGGATTACCTTTTCTGGCACACAATCAGGCACACTCGAACACTTTTGTCTGCGTCTCAGGCTCGTTGCTGTACTGCACGTGTGCGCACGTCACCCGATTGAAAGGCCTGGAAGGTGTGGGTGATGTGAGGTTTCTAAAATTTTGCCGCTAGCATCGTCGATAGCGCAACGGATCTTGTTTCTGCTCACCCACCACAACGACATCAAGTGAATCTCGCCAAACGACGGCAACGATGCTGCTGTCTAGCGGACACACGTGCGGGCTGTATATGTGTGGGCTCTACACAGGGTTGGAGCACGGCCAGCATTTTTCGACATGCGGATCTGCGTGAGCAAGGTGGTGTTCAAGGTTTGCTCAGGGTCGAAGCAGAAGCCGCTCCTTACAGCGAATGACTCCCAACATCTAGCCTGCATTGGCACAGACCTTGTATGGTGAGCTACACGCTAGTCAGAGCAGGGCTGGTGTCATGAAGTTAGAACGGATGGAAGTGTGTGTTGTGCGTGTTCACCATGCGCTTTGATTGACTTTGCCGGAGGTGGCGATGCGATCGAAGACCTGGATCTCGACATCGACATAGCATTTCACGGTTTCGAGAGATTGCTTGAGGCCATCCACCACACTCCTTGCACGGCTTCTCCTTACTTTCTTGCTCATTTCTTCTCGACGCAGGACGTCGAACATTCAAGTAAACAGCTTCTGCTCTACTAACTACACTCTTTTCAGTACCTTCGACTATCTTTCCACTCTTTTCGCCTCCGGGCTCTTATCTGCATTCATTCAGGGTCGGGCAGCTCAGCTTTTCGCATTGTCGTCAATTCGGGCGGAAAAGAGGAGCCGGCTTAGGCTCCAGAAATCCGTGCGTGGCCATTCATTGGGGCCAAGGGCCTCGACAGGTTCGAACGGATGGCAGGCGCCAAGTCGCTCCGTATCCCAACAGCACGACGAACGCAGAAACATGTACCAAGCCGGTTCACATGCTGGCGGCAGCCACCATCGGCCGCCACCGATGCCACAACGGCCTCCTCCTCCGCCACCTCTCTCAGCATACCACCAGGGATGGAAGGCGGGGATGAATGGAGGTGTGGGTTCGATGGTGTCATCGACGGTTTCCCATCCGAGCAAGGCTTCATCGCGCGTAACGGCGGCTCAAGCGCTGGCTCAGGCTGGAATTCAGCGATGTGATGCGGTGCCGAACAATGAGGCGTGGACACGATACGGGTTCAGAGGCGGGAATCCTGCGCATGCAGGGCCCCCTTTCAACTCGCAGGAGCATGGTCTTTTCTCATCTGACCAGAGGCTAGGACATGGTGGAGGAGTTCATGAGAGCCGGGAGACTTCTCATCGTAGGGGCTCCTCGGCGCGATACAGCAATAGCTCAACACCAGCTCCGCCTGTGCCTACTTCAGCCACGGCACCGACTCCGCGGCATCTCCCATGGTCAAGCCCAGTGGCCCCAAGTGGTGTCTCAGGGTTTGTCCCACCTTCTAAATCTCATCGATCCAGCACTCCGAGCTCAACGCTTTTCCGACCAGCTTCTTCTGTCATGGGCTGGGCCAATCCGACGCCTCCGCCTATGTGCGGCTCTCGTTATCCCGCCCAATCTCAGCCGGTCGAGCGCCAACCGACAAATTCATCTGGTCAATCCAAACGACCATTGATCGAGAGCTATTACAGAGCACCAGTGCATTCGGGTCAGGAACAGCATACGTCCGCAGCCCAAATGCACGAGCGGATGCTTCAACAGCAGCGACAACAAAGGCAAAGGGCAGGGTCCATGAGCTCTCAGCAGCAATCCATCCGTGGGCATGGTGTTAGAGGTCACGGTTCGTCGGGAGGTCGCCATCAACAGCCACATCCTGATTATGGGTCGAGCCGAGTCCGTCAGGCTTTTGGTCCTCCCACAATGCTTCCCGCCCCCGCCTTACCAGCAGCTACCGTTAGCCGTCAAAGCAGCGCCTATTCGCACAGCACCTCTTCCTCGACCAGTGTGGCATCCATTCTCAGCGGGCAGCTCAAACTGAAGCCAGGACAGCTCGTTCCTGCGTGCTTGTCTTCGGCGACTGGCTCGTGCTCGTCATCGATCATCTCTGGAATGTCTCCACCTCCGAAGATCGTCAAATACAGCGAGCAAAGATGGCAGCCTCGGTCGCAAATCAGTAATGGGATGGAAGCCCCACAAGCGCGTCCAGCAGTCAGATCTTCTTCGACCCGGGTGACCGGCAAGAGTAGATCAAGTGAGTCTTGCTAGTGTATCACTTCAAATACCTTCATCAGCTGACTTGGTTTCGCCACAGAGCGGCAAGAGCCATGGACACCGCAGTTGACGACGCAGAACGTTTATTCAAGTCAGCGTCCAGATGGTCTTCAACGGAGCGAGGACGACACGCTCACGGATCTGATCAATCTTTACCGAAAAAGGACGCTGAATCTACCCAGCACCGATCCACCTTCTCAAAGGCATACAAGGAACACGCACGAGGATTCAGCAAGTGCTCGGCCATTTAGAGACTCGCTGACTGCAGAGACAGACTCAGGCGTCGGCTCAGATCGGCATTCAGTAGCGTCTACAGGACTTGGCATTGCCCTTTCGGGGGACTACACTGGGCTTGGAAACGGTTCAGCACGATCAAAGACCTCGTCCGCTGTGGCCGCCAGAGCCAGGCTTGAGGCTCGCAGGGCGAGCAAGATGGTCACACCGAGTGCGGATTCTCCTCCCTCGCAGTCCTTTAGTACTAGCGAGCGAGGAGGATCAGATAACTCGTCGCTTCACGTCGGTCAAGAGCTCAAAGCTGCACTGCGGATGATGAGAGCGCCGTCCGTTCTTGGGGCCGGCGAAGACATCGATTTCACAGACGAGCGCGTGTTCCGGGAATCGGACATCACCCGAAGTAGAGACAAGCAGGCCCAGTCTATCAATACCCGCTGTCAAAATCGAAGCTCTGTAAATGCAGAAGTTGCCAAATCGCACGCATCTGCGAAGAGCAAGACCGTCCCTCCGGAGGAAAAAGCAAAACCGGCTACCAGCAGCAAGGCAAGACCGTCCAAAGCGGTGGAACGACAAGCGGCTAGCACGGTCGTGAGCTCGGTGGCCCCGCTCCGGATCCGACCCAAGAAGGCAACGGATGGGGCAATGAGCGCCAGTCAGGACACGAAGCTTCCGCGCAGTACGAATGTTTCTAGTCGAGCCACATCGCTGGCCCCCTCCCGGGTTGGCAGCAATATCGGTGCCCTCGCCAGTGGCGCCGCGAGATCAGATTTGCAGAAGAAGAAGGCAGGGCCGAGCAAGCTGGGCACCGGCACTGGGTTGGAGTCGGCTGGCGGGATCAATAGGCCCTTGGTGTCTTCCATCCCGGCCCGAACCTCTGCGCTGAGCCAATTGCAGAGCGCTCAGATGCAGATCTCAACATCTGAGTCTTCGGTATACTCGCAGACTTCGGCTCCTGACACGGTCTCGTCGGCTGCCAGCGTCGCCGAGGTTGACGAAGCGGAGGACGGAGACGGGCTGGACCATGGTACGGGTGAGACCGAACGCGAGCGGAGCGTGTTGACGACATCCGAGGAGGACCAGCACTCGGGAAGCGATACGGAGATTGACGAGAGTGCGACGGCAGCGTTGCGCATCATTCAGACCGCGTTGGAGAAAGCGCTCGGGTGCGAGTCGAGCACTGGCTCTTCCTTCGTCGACACTCCTCTGCGAAGAAGGGTCAGGACAGGCAGCGATGCAGACAGCAGTTCATCGCTGACTTCCTCCTCCTCGGGTACGCTGGTGCAGTCACTCGGCTGCTCCTCTTCCAACTCGGTGAACATGTCGTCCTCGACTTCGTTGGCATCCTCTGATGACTCTGAAAGCTCGGCAGCGTCGATGAGAGTCCTCGGCGGCAATAGCAAAGCCAAGGCAGCGGCGAAGAAGAAGAGAGAGAAGCTCGACGCCAAGAAGGTTCTCACTTCGCGAACACAGCTGCTGGCATCGAAGATGATGGAGGATGAGCCGTCGAAGCAGTCGTTCGCTACCAGCTTCTCAGTCTCGTCGTCGGTTTCGAGGTTACGCCCGCCTCAGGCGCGTGGTTTGCCGGAGGAGATTCAAGAGCTGCTCCATTCCCTTGCAGTATCGACCTCGGCAGAGCTGCGGAACCAGTCAATGGGAGTCAGCGCTTCCGCCAAAGGCGATGCTGGTATTCGGAAGACGGTCCCAGCAGCGTCATCATCCATGGCGGCCTCATCGACCCTCCGAGGCTCGACTTTGCAGTCCGGACCGGGTCCGAGCAGGACAAGCGCAATAGGGACCATCCAGAAACCTGCTCCGCTCCGGTTGAAGAGTCTCAAACTGTGCAAGGAGGTCAACTCGAGTAGACTGAGCACGGCGTCGTCGGCGCGGAAAATGGCACCTTCTTCTTCTTCGGCCTCCTCCGTGATCTCTGGATCCAGTAGGCTCGCTGTGCTGCGCGAGGCGCGGGACCTTCGGGCCTCGCCGTCCTTGCTTCAGAAGGAACGTCGGCGTGGCTCAGCATGGACGACGTCTTCGGGCTCATCGGGAAGCGGATCCATGTTCCCCACCACAAGCATGGCCACGACGGAGACAAACACGAGCCAGACCACCTACAGAAGTAGTCGAATGGTGACAAGCGGAACTACGACGGCAAGGCGCGGCCAACGACAGAGTCGACTTCCTGTTCCTGTCGGATCGGCATCGTCTTCCCGGGCGACGAGCGTGGATTCAGAGATGAGCAGCGGGATCGGTATTTCAGCAGGGGCGAGGCTGCCTCCTTCGACACTCATTCGGCAGATTCAGAAAGCGGCATTCGCAGCAGCAGCTTCAGGCGTTGAAGCTTGATTTCATTGGACTCTGGCGAAGGAGGTCTGTTCAGCAACTTTGCAATTTAATCAGAAATAGGTCGTGAAGTTGTAGGCAGTCAGAACGGGAGAAAGGGATAAGGATTCCGCGTGGTGTCTGGTAGAAATGGGGGAGAACGAGCACAGAAGATGAGATTCCTCGCGGGACCCCAATGCAGATACGACGAAGCCCTCCCGCCCCTTGAGCGCATTCCCACTCGGCATCCACATCGGCACTGGCCAGCCCGGATGAGTACCTGCTCATGTTTCAGAATCCTCTGTCCCGGACTGACCATGCATGCACTCAGCAGTGACAAAGATGCCGACGAAGGGCAGGGCCAAGGCTAAGTCCTATTCCATAGCTACTGACCCCTTTTCCTCACTCACGCCCGTGCTCAGCACATAGGCATATAAGCAGCGATGTTCCTACCCTTTTCGTCATGTAGCTAACTAACCGTCCTCAGTCCTTCTTCCTAATCGAACTTCACATCGCTGCTACTCTTCTTTGTGTTTCGTCTCGTTCTGATGCCCTCTTCCCGTCACAACCTCCCGTCGCAGTCTGACCTCCCGTCGCAACATCCCGACACAGTCTCACTTCCCGACGCGACCTCGCGACTCATCCATTTCTTGTCCTCTCCTACTTATACAACAAGAGTGGTACAGCCCGACCAATCGCTGCTGCAGCCGACTTCATGGTCTTTCATCCAAGAACGCTACTCCATGCCAGGGCACAGAGATGACTGCGGCTGCAGTATCGACACTGCAGACCAATCAAAACGAGGACATGGAAGAGCCGGAGCCCCCGCTAGAGCCAGAGGTACAAGATGATACTGCCGGTGAGCCCGCTCCGATCCGGCCGGTAATGCCAACCATGTCACTCCGGAGCGTCACCTTCACGGACGGCAACACATCTATTCGGGTGGACGTCCACAAATGTCTCCCCAGTGCGAACTATCCGGGATCCGGAGTCAGAGTCGTCTGGCCGGTCAAGCAAAACCAGTCGAGCTTTTTGAGAACCAAGGCCAGCTTGCGCAAAGCAAACTATACTCCAACTCAGTCGTCAAGAGTCGCCGGTACAGACCAAAATCGCGCTGCTCGGGCTTTCAATGACTTTCTGACATGGCTTGACCGGGTGCGACCGAAGTCTGGGATCATGGCCGGCTACTTTCTCCCCGCCCCCGCCATCTTGAGAAGATTCCGTGATAACGCATCTGGCTTCCAAGCCAACCTGACCGATTCGGCCAGATGGCTCCTCCGCAGACCTCATCGGCTTCCGCCTACAGCTTTGATGGAGGCAGACGCCCCATTCGCCTCTCACTGCGGAGGTGCATACGCAATTCTGCGCGTCCGAGACACGTCCAACATCATCCTCACGACATACATCGGAGTGAGTCGACTGGTATCACAACGGATCGTCTCTCACGCAAATTTCATCATCTCAAAGCGACATGACGTGACGATATCGGGAACCGGCCAACAGTTCGTGCATGCTGGTATTGTTCAGCTCGGAGTGGAGCCTCGTTATGTTCTGCTTGCCAGGTCAGATGATGCCGACGAGCTCAAGTGGCTGGAAGCCTTCTTCGTCTTTGCGATGGGGACTTTCAATCATCCAGGTTGGCAGCAACTCAGGACTCATTTCACTCGAGCCTCCGGCCCTCTCCTCGCAGGACTCAACCTGTCTCCATGCACTGAGCACACCCAATCTTCCTCGCGGGCACCCATTCCGAGCGCCATGTCCCTTCGCATTCGATACAATCTGTTCCGGGCACAACAACGGACTATGTTCGCGGAGGATGCTGGAACCTTTCATGCTGCTCAACGAGAGCTCAGAGAGCTACGTCAAGACGAGGAGAGACTCGCACTCCGCCACGGAACTCTGGCTGTCTCTGCTGTTGGATCGTCGCCGAAGTCCGCACGGGTCATCTATCTCAAGGTTGGAGATATCGGCCTTCCAGCTGCTGTAGAGGTCGCCCTTCTTACGTTCTTGAGCAGGATCGGACATAACAGACTCGCAACCGTCGTTCCGATTCCGCGCGGTCAAAAAGAGAAAACACTTGGCGATGCGCGCGAAGCTACGAACACCATGCCAAGCAAGGCCGACCATCTCATTCTCGGACTTAGCGTGACTCGAGACGGCTCTACGTTCGAAAGGCTGACAACCATTAGCCAGAGCTGACAGGATTGGGGCTGATTGTCACTCTAGAGCTTGATGGACGCACTTCCGCAGCCCCTTTACAATTTGCTCACAACGAACACAATTCGACCTCATACCTTCCGGACCTGGCAGACCTTGTCTGGTCCTCGCTTTCCCAGTCGGAACAAGCGTCTCGTCTGCAGATGCGCAGCGCAACATCTCCCGAACGACACTATCTACTGAGGTCTTCCATCAGTCCCTTTGCAAAAACACTGGTGAATGGCACGATGGTGACCTTTCAGGTCCAATCCAAGTCTGCAACGGCCATCGACTTCTTCAACCTTCCAGATATCGACCTTAAGCGAGTGAAAGTTGTCACCTACGATGCTGAGGCACGGACCAGTCAGATGGGACGGTCGGAGCTCCGTCTGACCTTTCCTTCGGATCACACAAAGACACTGTTCCTATCAGCCGCAGACACTCAAGAGTACGGGCATCTCGGCTTTGAGTATCGGTACATGGGCGGTGACTGGCAAAGCTTGGTCTTCTCTACCGATTTAAACAGACAAAACTCGTCCGATATTGCTCGTTATTTCTGGGAGGCGGCGAGAGGGGCGGATGCTGAGTGGAGGAAACAGGCAGGCAAGATCGAGATCGGGAGGCTCGACATAGCAAGCGCCGGCGCACAGAACGCAAAAGATGCTCTATCCATGTCTCTCGTCCGGCCACCAAGACCTGCGGATCCACAGCTCTGCAAGAATACGGAGGCCCTGGGTCCAAACCGTTGGTACGTCAGGTCGCAGAACGTTGCCCATCAGTCGCGACCATACAGCAACGCATCGTTCCGACTCGACATCCTAGCAGAACGACTCTCAATTGTCAAAGGCAAGCGACACAAAAGCGGCATATACAGGATCCCTGTCACATTCGTGCCAAAGGCCAATCTGGCCGATAGCGACATCTATGTCTTTTGTACATCAGAGAGGACTGACGCGTGTCGGTGGAAGCGGCAAAGACCAAAGTTGTTCAGGCAGAGACGCAGGCGCGCGTGAAAGAAGAGCAGTCGGTCTCGAGATCGGACCGGATCAGATTGGTGGTGACTTGTGGCATGACCATGGAGCTACAGGTTCATGACACACTAAGACTGGAGAACGTCTGGACGGGAGATGGGTTGCGGAGCTGGGGGACACGAGAAGAAAGCATGCTTACCACGGTGAAGTAAGACTGAGGACAGTGAGCACAAAAACCGGGACTGATTTGAGTGAGCAGTGAGCGTAAGCTGAGAAGTTGCAGGGACCCGCTGGGAAAAGCGGGTAGTTGAGATGAGGTCGGATTGAGCTGGGACGGAGTCAGGGGAGGAGTGGCAGTGTCTCAATCGAGCCTAGGAAGGAATGTGGAAAGTTGATTGAATTGTGCTGGGACAGATGTACAATACATAGATCAAAAGAAGACAGAAGAGAAAAAGGGAAGCAGAGCAAGTTGAATGTAAAGCAGGAAACGTTGAACATGAAAGTGATAATCAGAGATCGAAGACCTGTGGGCAAATTGCTTGGCGACGAGGCAAGATTAGGATGGGCAGGACCAGGACCGAATGAGCCCAAGGTTGGTGAGACTGACATAAGATGTGCAGTAAGGAGACCAGGTAGTGAGAGGTTTGGGCTTGCGACGGGACAAAGAGCGAGGCTAGAAGGTTTCGGACGGGATGGCTGGCGGGGCTGGGAGACGTGCGATCACACGGGAAGTAAGAGGGCGTAGCCGAGCCGAGCAGCCAGAAACATGTGCGGAGATGATCAAGTCCTTTGCCGGAGTCCAAAGACGATCAAGTCTCTGCTGCTCGAGCCTTTGCTGCGAACTGCCATACGGAGTCACAAGTACCAGTGCCGCGAGCGGGAGACTTCCCCAGCCTTATCTCACGCACCATGACTGACCAGAAAGTAGATCCGGGTCGTGTCCTCCCCTTGGCTCCGTCTGATGAAGATTGTCAACGTGCGCACGTTTCAGGGCTTGGCCGGTCGGAGTGGGTATTCGACCACCTCTCGAGTGACAGCAATGCACTCAAGCTTCTGAGCCGGAGCCAAGCTTCCGATCCCCTGTCCGCGTCCTCCGTG
>LAXH01000074.1:0-14229 GCA_001006505.1 Tilletia horrida
TGCTTCTATTGGTGGTCTGTGTCATGCCTCGACCGGCCCCAACCACGCCGACTGTGGGAGCATGGAAGAAGAACAAGTCAGCGAGAGGTCATCGAGAATACAGAAATAACCCCTGAGTCAGCCTCAGCTAGAGCTTACCTTTTGCCAGCGGATCATCTGGCGTCCGAAACATGCTGTTTCCGCCGATGGCACCCTTCTTCTTGGCGAACTTCTGCCACGCCTGCTGTTTCGACTGGGATTCAACAGCCTTGGTGGCGTGTCGCTCTTTGCTCTTCTCCACCCTGCGCTTCTTCCGCTCCTTCTCTGCGTTGAGGTCCAGCGCCTTTGTCTTAGGATCGCCATTCGGCTGAGTGGGATAAGAAGCAGAAGAGGCAGCATTAGTGTATGGAGAAGCAGAGGTGGCGGAGGAATTGGATTGAAAGCCTTGTGAGTGGGAGGACGCGTGCGACTTCGTGGGCCGCAAGTCGGATGCTGGGAGGAGCTCGGTTGTGTTGAAGCCTTTGAACACGATCGAGTAGACGCGATTGTGAACAGAGCCACCTATCGATGTGATCCGCGCAGGGTACCACCGGCCGTCTCCCTGTAAGATGAGAGCTGTGTGTGAGTCCGGGCGCGGCTCATGAGTGATACAATCACGGGCCGCTAGACTCACCGCATACTTTGCCTGGACTTCTTCGCCCGCGGCATACTGCCTCGCTGGTCCACTCTGGGCGACAGGTGCGCTGCTCTGGGACTTGGAAGAGGTGGCTGCAGCCGCCGCATCCGCGTCTGTGATGTGCTCGTTCCACTCCTCCGCTCCCTGTTCTTCTGCCTCTGCCTCTTCCGCTGATCGGCGCTTGCCTTTGCCGCTGTATGCTGCCGCCGCTGCTTCGGCCGCCGCATTTGCCTCTGCCTCTTGCTGCTCAATGAGCTCACGCGTCATCGAGATCAAGTTGTGAAGTTCGCTTTCGAGGTTGCGCAGCTCATCATTCTCCGGGTCTGCCATCAGCGCCGTTTGCACCTGCTCGAGCTGCAGTTCATAGGTCTGAAGTCTGAAATGAAGTGAGAAGTACAGTCAGCATGGCGCTCCCGGTCAGCAATAGGGCACTCGTGCACTCACTCTGTGCTGTCCATGGCCGAATGCTTGTTGATGTTGATGTTGTTGGCGATGGTGTTGGGATGATCGTGGTCGAGAGGATGACGTCGGTGGGAAGGATGAGCTGCTACTTCTTCCCTTCCACCACTCACGGGTCGGACAATGTGAGCAAGTGAGGAGCAATGACCTCAACCATTGCCAACCCCCTCTTCGACCCCTTGCAAGGCGATCTGCTAGACACTCCGACCGCGTCTGCGATCCGACCGGCGCTGTCTGAGGCAGACGCGGCAGCCAGCTCCCACACTCCTCAGCAGCGAACTCAGTTCATCAGAAGTGCGTTGGCGCAGGCCAAAGCCAACGACGAGGCGCGCGTATCAGATGATCTCTTTGGCCAGCAGCAGGTTTCGCGCGTCTTTGGCGCTCAGAAGAGCCGGGCCTCTCTCTTCGATGATGATGACGACGAGAACGATGAGCAGCAGCGCGAGGTAGCAGGAAACAGCGCCTTCAGTGCCTTCTCTACTGAGACAGCCTCAGGCAAAGGCAATCGGAGTGGAAGCAGCAGGACAGGCGCAGGTACGGTGCGGAGGCGCTCCAGGTATGCAGGGCTTCTTGGTGATGAGGACGAGGAGGACAACAGCTTCCTCAGCAGCAAGAGCCAAGGGGGCAGATCCGTCTCCCAAGCAGGCCACAGCTCAAGAGCACCTACACCTCTACCCTCGGACAGGAGACAGGACGATGACAATGCTGAGCCCTCGCTCAACCTGCTCACAACCCTGCATCGCATGCAAGACGCAGACATCGACCGGTATATGCGGATTTTCGGCGGCCCCTCCAATCGAATCACTTCCTCAAGCACCACCAACAGCGGGTCCGGGCCCAAGGATGCGACAGTGCGCGAGAGGAGAAGACCAGAAGCCAGTCCATCAATATCATCGATAGGCACCCTCGATGCGCCCGATGTCTCCACGCCTTCCGAGGACCACTCCCTCCTCAGTCCGCCTTCTACCACAGCATCCCACGAACAGTCCGGCGCCTCTACCTCCTCTCTCCAACCACCTGAACTGAAACGAAACTCGTCATCGAAGTCAACGGGATCGCAGGAAGAAGGCTCCGGCTCAATTGCCTCTTACGAGCTCGTAAGGCACCTGTCATCAGCTCTGTCCGCCGCCGTTCAATCGGCTTCAGATGCGAATGCCGATGTCGATCTCCTTAGAGAAGAATACGAGCGGGCGATGGACCACAAGAGGCGGGAATGGGAAGCTCGAGAAACAGCATTACGGGCATTATGTTCTTTGCACGGGATCAAGAATGGCGAAATTGATCGGGCCCTCATGCGTGCAAGTCCGCTTCAACAAGAGCTCGAGACCAAAAAGGTGGCTGGGGTTGTGCCGCATACACCAGGTGCCCCATCTTCCAGCTCCGCTTCGGATGCGCCAACACCAGCCAAGTCGCAAGAAAACCTCCCAGATCCGGAGTCAGACGCCATTACGGCTGGCGGTCTTTCTGCACTGCATGAGTCGCTTCAGGAAGCCATGCTCGATGACCTGGAACGGTCGCCCTCCACCATCACAGCCAGTCCTATGCCCGCCTTTGGTCAAAGCCGCCTTGATGCAGGCGATGGCGCGGGCCCGGAAATGTCCGAAGGGTCTGTCTCTCAGAATGTCCCTCAACGGCATCGCAGAAGCAGCAGCCGAAGCACAGTCGCGACAACGCGAACTCGGGACACCTCCCCTGGCGCTGCGTCGGCCCGAAGCTCGCGGTCGCAGCGGCCCACCTCGGTGTCGAGTGCGCCGACGTCCGAAGGCACTTCAGTCAGCAAATCGGCAAGTGCGCCTCCGCCCTCCTCGACAGCGACAAAATCGACCAGTGCAGCTGCTTCAGCCGCAGCGACCTTCTCTCGGGCCTTCTGGCGCACTAAGAAGTCTCCATCGAATTCGTCATCCTCGTTGTTGAATACGAAGCCGGCTGACAAACCGGCGCAGCCCAATGTCACTCGTCTGCCGACTACCTTCTCCTTTGGGTCCGCAAAGGCCTCGTCGGCTTCGAGCGCGACTCAGGCGGGATCGAATTCAAATCCGCACATGTCAAGAGAGACTGAATCAAGTGGTATAGAAAAGGCTCCAAACGCGGCAGTATCCGGGCCGAAGACGGTCGAGCTGGACTTTATACTTCCTTCAGACGCCAAGCCTCCAACTTTTGCCTCCCTTTCTCGGCGGGCCACGATCAACCAGACGAAGCCTGCAGGCTCATCACGGCGAAAGAGAAAAAACGCGGCACATCAACGGAGTAGGGACGAAAATGACTCGGAAGAGAGCTCGGGGGACGAGTTCGAGGTCTATGGAGGGAAAGGATCCTTGGTCCCACCTCGACCGGTGTTCAGCGAAGTCGGGAGCGACCTCCTCGCCCCGCAGCTGCTCACGGATCGGTATGGATTCGTGTATGATGCCACTCCTGCAGACATCAAGTTGCTGAGGGAGGCAAGAAGGGCATCATCGTCCGCGCCGGCCTGTTTGACTGGTATCAGAGTGGGTATGAAAGCGCGGGGTATCGATGACAGCGACGAAGAAGGAGGAGCCGGAGGCTCGGAGCGAACGGGTGAAGAGGGGATCGGAGCAGGAGACGAGACAGATCAGGACAACAGCGTGGATGCGGACAGCGATTTAGCGGAGCCGTTGTCGGGAGACGAGGAGGCTTCTGGGAGTAGAAGCTCGGACACTGAAGGCTCAAGAGACGAAGACGTGTCCCGAGAAGATACAACGATGATCGTTGGCGGCAATTCTTCCTTCAGCGTCAAGACTTCGGCCGCCCCAGCTATGCTCACTCTAGACCTACCTCCATCTTTAGACTTCACCGGCTTGGACAAGTTTGACACCGCAACGACCGCATCATCAAACGGTACAAACGCCAGCAAGATCTTCAAGGCCGGTCTGACCCCAGTATCGGAGTCCAAGCCTGTAATTGAAGCCTCTGTCATCCTTGCCGAGTCTCAAGAGGTGGGGCGGAGGCTGGGTCCCACAAGTCCGTCTCAGGAGCTCGAATTTAAGATGAGCGGCAACAGACCAACGATGTCTGCGCTCAATCTGATTGAGTCTGAGCGGGGCGGCGAAATACAGGGCGACCTCGCCATGGCCCAGACTCAGAGCTCGAGGAAGACCTCCGACTCTCGTAAGCAGTCTTCGGCAGCGCCAACAGGCTCTCAAACGGTGCGCAGACTCCTTGGTCAGCTAAAGGCCATGCACGATGAGCAGCAGAGCAAACAGCAGGCCGAATGGGACCAATTTCTCCAGAGGCGAAAGGACCGGCAGCTGGCTGCGATCGCAGCTGCAACAGCCCAGGCAAATCAGAAAGCCAACCGCATCTCCCGAGTCTTTGGAGCTCCTGCAGCCAGTCCCGCGCCGGAGCATGCAAGTCTGGTGTCTGAAGGCAACAGCCTGATCAGCGCAGCACGCAGCAATCTCCCGGGCAGTGCTGCGGAGGAAGAGCAACTGATTCTCTCCCTTGTCGGAATTCAGCGATTCGGATCTGGTCTGGAGCACAGTCATGAAGCACAAACCCAGCAGCAACTGCAACAACCACAGAACATTCTCAGTCGGGCCGGCAAAGAGGATTGGGCGGAGCTTCAGAGACTGTGTCGAGCCGGCATTCCGCTGTGCTATCGTGGTGCCATCTGGAAGGAGTGCAGTGGAGCGACAGAGATAGCTGAGCCGGGACGGTACGAAGAGCTTCTGGGGGAGCACGAGGGCGAGACAAATGACTGCTTGACACAGATCGACCTGGACGTGCATCGCACAGTGAGTACCCATCCACTCCCCAAGAGCTTTTCCAGAGCTTGCGGCGCTGACAGAGGATTGGGTCTCGACCTCGTGAAAACAGATGCCGACAAACATCTTCTTTGGCGGGAATGGGCCCGGAGTGCCCAAACTTCGACGTGTCTTGGTCGCGTTCTCTTGGTACGACCCCGTATGCGGCTACTGCCAAGGAATGAACAATCTCGCGGCAACCTTACTTCTCACCCTCCCCAATGAAGAGGACGCCTTCTGGACCCTGGTTTGCATCATCGGCAAAGTCTTGCCACCAGAATACTACACTAGCCACTTGCTCGTGTCTCAGGCCGATCAGAGGGTGCTCGTCGAGCTCGTGGAGGAGCATATGCCCAAGCTGGCCGGGCACATGCGGGAAATTGGAGTCGACCTGCCGGCGGTCACATTTGCCTGGTTCCTTTCTCTGTACACCGATTGCCTCCCGGTAGAGGTATGTATTCTCCGTGCGGGCCCTTGCTTCCATGCGCTTATGATTTGAACTGACGGTGTTGAGACCTCTCCTTCTCTCTGATCACAGACTCTGTTCCGCGTGTGGGATATCTTATTCATTGATGGAATGGTGGTCCTGTTCCGCATCGCGATGGCCATCCTTCTTCTGAGCGAAAAGGAGCTCCTTGCCACGAGCGGGCCGGCTGCCTTTTATGGGCATATGCACAGCTTGACCTCCCGCATGTTCTCTGTGGACCGCCTTTTCAAGGTGAGCCTGCAGCTGGTACCCCTCGTTTTCAAGATAAAGACATTGACCTTGTGTCCGATTCAACAGCTCGCCTGTGGGGAGCTGGCAACGACTATCCGATACCCGCAGATCTTGACACGGCGGGAGAAGCACGTCAAAGGTGAGCATGTAATCTCTCTGAACTCGAAGCATCCGTCATTTACGGTCCCTCATCGTTTCTGCCTCAGATCTGCGCGTGGAACTCGGCTTGGACAGCGCCTAAGATGGCAGCCCGTCCAGAATGACTTTCTACACGTCTGTCGTTGAGAGGCGGGGTCCACACATTTATGGTAGTCGAATTCGCCCGTGCACTGTCCTCTTTCTTCTCCATCCTTGTCACTCCTTCGCAATGTCACGTACCTGTCACTTTTTGAATTTTGAGGAGCTCGTTGATCACTGTGATCGCTCGCCTCTTCTCATGCTCGACCACGACGCTGCTTCCATCAACGAGCATGCTCCCCGCACCCTTTCGACGGCTGACCATGACTCAAGCTCGACCCGTGCTACATCAGAACAGCTGTGATGCTAACATTTCTTGCTTCTGAGCTGAGCTGACCTTTGCATTGTTCTATCCTCCGCCTCTTTTCTATGTGCGTTGCAGCGGGCTCGATCGGATGATCTCACACAGCTTGATGTCTTTGAACGCTCGCGCCTCGAGTCAGACGGATGCAAAACCAGACAGAATATCCTCAATTGTGACGGCCAGGAAGGACAAGAACGGACCTACAGCTCCTATCAAGGGATCGGGGAAGGAAGAAGGAGAAAGGAGACGGGAGGAGTGGTGGAATTAGGGGACGAGGGAAGAGGAGTCGCTTGCATGCGCTGATGGGTCTCGGAAACGTTCCCGCAACATGGCGACGCCGGCGACGCGTGCTGCGGACATGATCGATAGAAATTCATGAGCTGCAAACTGCTAGCGATGATTGGACCGCGACACAAGCTGAACTAGTCGACTTACAGATGTTGCTTCAGCAGTCGGAGCAGGTGTTATGGGAGACCTCGTCGTACACGAAGAGACTCGTCCGGTCACAATCCGGGTCGTCGCACCTTGTCACGGAGGTTTGCGTGTCCATCACATCGCCACATTTCGGACAGTTGATCTCGGTGTCGTATTGGATGCACATTGAAGGGAGAGGTCGGCACAGATCGCGGTCGGGAGAGGGTTGTTGATGAGAAGTATGTGAGTGCGTCCAGATCGATGGTGCGAGACGGAAGCAAAAGGAGAGACTTTCCGCTCATGAATGAGAGTACTTATAGATCTTCATCGTGGGTATCCCGGTCACCGTCTTCCGTTGAAGAAGGGGAAAAAGGGCGCATCTCCCCTTTGTGGCTGTAAAGCATGCTGCGCAAGTAGGAGATTCACATCTGAAGGATTGCGACAGATGTTGGCAATCGACAAAAGCATCAGCGTACCATCTGCAATATGGGAGCGGTAGAGTATCAATGCAGAACGCTACGGATGATGACCCGAAAGATGTGAAAGACTGACAATGTGTACTGTCCATCAGATTCCAATCGCACTCGCCAAATAGACAAAGGAAAGCGCTATCGCTTGGACTAGGACTATCAGCAGGCTCAAATGTGTCGCGACCCAATCGTCAGCTGCCTCGAATCACACGTAATATCATCCTTAAAAGAAGAGGCTATTGCCTACAGTAGCATCATTGGGCTCTCAAGCCCCTGAGACCACTTCTCCCTCCCTCTCCCTGGATTTCCTCCATTGACACCGACCTTCCAAGCAATCTAATCTACACATGTCCGCGGTGCGGAAACGACTGGGACGAATTCTGCGAGGACATACCTTGCGACGACCCCGACTGCGAAGAGACTCTGGTGGAGCCCGTCTTCTATAGTTCGACATGCGCGGATTGCCTGGAGGAGGAGGACGGGGAATGAGGTGGGTGTGGACTTGGCCAGCCCATACATTTCGTTTGTTGCAATTTTCGCTGCTCTTGCTGAATTCAGGACTGTGCTGCGCTTGCTTTCGGGGACACACTGGCCATCATGATGAACGGATCCGCAAAGGTCTCATTCTGTTTCGTCCTATACATCCTCTCCCCTTGCTGTTTTGTTCTCCTCTGTCCTCACGTGAGACAGGCACGACCTCATTAAATCCTTGCTTCCCTTTGTGCATCCTCTCTCCGGCCAACTCCATGATGGGGTGGAGGTGATCTCTTGGTGAGCGAGCACGTGAACATCAGCAAACAAAGGAACGCAGTTAGAAGGAGGGGAAAGGTCAAATCCGAGTATCGGGTCCATCAGGAGGACCACCGCCTCCTCCATCTGATTCTCCTCTACTTTTCCCTGCTCCGTTTTGTCTGTCAGGATGTGCTGCGAGTACCTCATGCATGCCGACTGTAAGCTGTGCGGCACGTTCATGGACGTTGTTGTCGAGGTGTTCCCGTGCGATGACCAGTGCTGCCAATTCATCTACAAGATTCCTCGGCTCTACGATGCGGCTACCATCTGCTCCCGGTGCCAAGCGATTGTTGATCAGCGTGAGTACTAGCGGTGTAGAGAGTTTGGCTTCTTGTGAACGACGGCTGATAGCTTTTGTGTCTTTTTCAGAGGATCACACAAAGTCACAGCATCGAAGCTGCATCATTGTATGATGGACGCCCAGCCGTCATCGGGACAAAGGACATCTACTTCGGTCCAACGTACGGCACCGTTTCCAACGAAGAGTGTCTCAGCAAGGCGGCGAGAAAGTCTGCTGATTCCACAAAACGCTCGCGGCTTCAAGTCGATGACCCGACTTTCGCAGGTCCGATTCGCTGGCGAGAAAGACACGATTCAGGCTCAGGAAGGCCATTCTCAAAAGCTTTCACACAAATACATTGGACCTGTAGCGACGCATGCAAGGATCAGACCTATGGTTCATTTCATTTCCACATGGCTTGGGAGTCATGACTTGCGCAGAGGCGTGAGATCAAAGTGAGGAGCATAGAATTAGGAAGACTTTGGTGCACGCCGTGACCGGAACAAGAGCGTCCATGCAACGTGCTCAGGGCCTGCAAGAGCGCGGAAAGAGAGAGTACGTCAGCTATGCTTCAGTAAGACCGACAAGACACCTGGACTGGATCCCTAGCTCACAGAGGTGGATCACCTCCACAGTCGCGACAGACGACGTTGGCCTCCTGCATATCCTCGACGATTTCCGTGTTCTCACATTCCGGGTCGCCACAGCTCTCTTCCTCGACGAGTACCACGATAGTATCGTAGCAATTTGGGCAGACGACCTCGAGGTGGAATTCGTGGCACATTGCAGGCGACCGCTATTGAGACCGCTGATGGAAAACGCGTCTGATGAGGAGCTTTTGTGAGTGTCGGCAGAACGAAATGGTGCGCTGGAAACAGTCTCTTCTGGGAACTGGTCTGGAGAAGTTGATGGTGAGCTTCTACATGAGCAGCTCTCTCATTAAGAGCAATGAACACTGCCTATCGCTCCCTTTGTCCGCTCAGAGCATCTCCTGGTCAAGCAGCTGAACCTCCTCTGATCGCACAGGACGAGGAGCGACTGCGCAAGCCGGCATCTTTACACACGAGTCTCTTTCTGTGCAGATGAGCGGGATGGCCAGGGAATGCTGCTAGGTACTCTAACATGGCAGAAGAGTGATGACGTGTCTTCTCCACCACGCAGCCCCACGCACAAGGAAGAGAACAAGGAAGATAAATTGCGACGGAACGTGTTCACAATGGTGCAATGGCCGGCTTATCTTGATCTGAGGCACTGATTTTTTCTGACAGTCCCACCCCTTTTGTCCCTCTCTTCACCATCTTCTCCAACTTGGATCCTGAGATTCTCGTCTTCTCTCTTCTCGTTCTTCGTCTCTGTCTACAGTCCTGACCCGTATCCTTCACCCTCCAAGATGTGCACGGGAATCGTGACCAACTACTGGTTCAAAAGTAGGAGGAAATGTGTGAGCTTCTTTCCTTTGTCTGTTCCAACAGTCTGGTGCTCGTCTGTGTTCTGATTGGACTGTCGGAAGGGAACGGGACTGAGAAGTGCATCAGCGGCTGTGCGTCGTGGCTCCAGTCACGAAGATGCGATTGGCTGATGGTGAGCACCTCGCTTAGGCTCCATCACTTGGAGAACAAGGAAGAGAAAAACAAGGAAGGCGACTAGGGAGAGAACAAGGAACGAGAGAGAACAAAGGGACGTTTGACCTATTTAACCTGCTGTAATTCCAGTGGTTACGTCTGGCAGGCGTCCACCACTCTCATCCTCCAAAGCATCGTGATCCTTCTTTTCCCACCTTCCAGGCCCTTTTCCTTTTACTTGTCCACTCTCACCCCACACCATACCTTCCGAACATGTGCGTTGAAGTCGACACTACCTACTACTGCCGGGAATGTGACGAGGACCTGGGGACGGCCTGCCACAGGGAGAACTGTGATGACCCATCGTGCGACAAGACCGAAGAAACTACGGCTGTGGGCTATGAGCTTTGTCCCAAATGCCTGTACCCCGAGTATAATTGAGGTAAGAGGGACCTGACTCGCCCCAGGATCTCACTGCCGCTGGTGCTATGGCTGAGCCCGCGGATTTCGTCCGTCCCACAGCTTCAGAATGGGGGCAAGCTCGCTCGCCTAGCGTATCGGCCATCAGCCTTACCGAGTCGAACACCATGGACGGAAACATCTTCTTAATTGGATGCACGGCACTCGTTCAGCCATACCATCCTTGCTACAATGTGATCTCATCAATAATATGTGTCAATGCAATAGCACACAGGCTCTGGGTCACGTCCATCCCATGCGTTCAATGTGAAACTTTGTTCCGATGACCAGACCGCTGACAATGAGAGTGACATGGCTGTCAAGAAGGGATGGCAACAGAGGAAGGAAGGAAGCACGAGGTGAAGTACTGCAAATCTGAGGCTGGTCTACAGTTGCACAGGTAGGAAGGGGAGAGAGCATCAGCAACGACACTGAACTGCGCAGCTCAGTGCTGAATGCCTCCAACTCACCATACTTCGGATCCAAGACTACCAGAAAAAAGAGCAGGGCATTCCTAGTAGTACGAGTTCGCTCCACACGCCTTGCACTCCTCCTCGACATCTTCTTCGCGAGTGACCTGGTCGTCTTTACAGTCTTGCCCGTCGTCGGCGAGGGCGCATACTTCAAACTCGTTCCTGGCGCGGATGGGGGCGCCGCATTTGGCGCAGACAAAGTAGTAGCGGACTCGAGTGCACATGGTCTGTCGCTTGTGTAGAAGAGGAGGGGTGGACTGTGAGGGAGGAGAGTAAGATGAGGATGGAAGGGTGAGTGGTCGTATGATAGCAAAGATTGGATGTCCTGATGTTCTCATCGTTCCTTGTCTCATACTTCCTTGTCTTCGTCGTTCCTTGTCCCACCGCTTCCTTGTCTTCGTTCTTCCCTGTGCTCATTCCCTGCCTTGATTCTTCCTTGTCCCTCGCCTTGTTCCCTTTTTGTCCTCAGATAGCCAAGCTCCAGCTTGAAGCCGCGACACGCGGTTCCTTTGCATGCTGCAGATGAGAGACTTGCGCTTCTTCATGGTGTGGAGGAGGTTGTGTCGTTTGAGAGCGAGCGCGGCTCACATCCAAACAAAGGGAATCACAGTCACACAATTTCATCGACCTCTCTTGCTACACCCATCTGCTTTATCCCCGTCATCGTCTGTTCTGTGGCAATCGGTCCAGGTCACACCCTTTCCGCCAGGAAACTTGCTTGGGAGCACCACCGGAGGCCCAAGTGGCAGCAGAGCTGCGCGCTCATGAGAGCTCTCTGTCAAAATATTCCACGCTGGTCCGGTCCTACAATTCAGCCATAACTTGTCCCCGCGTGCATGTGAAAAGCTCCTGATCCAGACGGCTGACAGCTTCCGGGTGCGATGAGGACCCCCACTCGAGTCATCCGGAGCAATCGCATGTGCATCCCTTCTCATCTCGCGGAAGGGGGTCACAGGTCCAAATCGGTGATCAGCGGAACGACCGGAGCCTTCATGCCCTTTCGCTGGCGGGACGCGCATGTCCGGGTCGCTCCCAGAACATGCGTGCCAGCGGACCGGGGCATCGTCTCCGGCCCACTTGCTGGCTCCCAAATGACCGAGTGATCACTCGTAAGATTGGATGCTATCAGGTCAGCCTGACTGTCATTACTTTGTCGCTGGCAGATTCTGCGGCCATATCGCCGTGGTTGCCTCTCTCAGGACCCAAGATGCGCAGCAAGGACGTACACGGAGTCCTCATCAGCGGGATGCAATACCGTGATTCTGTCCTCATGACCAGAAAGCTGACTCCTTTTTCCCACAAGTCTGCTCTCCTTCGTAGGTCGTAGAACCTTTAAACGCTGGCTCCAGCCTCATTACGCATGTCTCTTCCCCCGCCTCAGCTCCTACCCATCACGTTCCAATCACCTTCACCGCATTTCTGAGAGCAGCGACACCTACCAAACGTCCTTCCTACTCTTCTTTTCTTTGAGCATTTCACAGAACAGTCCGGCAAATGTGCCAGTACGTCAAGATTGTCTACGAGTGCCAGGAGTGTGGCGACGTGAGCGAGGGAGAAGTCGAACTCGAGCTCTGCCACGACCCGGGCTGCACCGGAGCCGATACGATCCGTAGCCGCTATGAGGACAAGCCGTGCGATCGGTGTGGCTAGGTCCGGCGCAGCATCTGCTTTCGAAGTGAGCGCCTTGGATGTGGGTTTCCATCAGGTTTTGGGTGAGTTTTGCGACACAAGACAGCGGCTTCAGCATCCTTCCTGCTGAAGGGACTGACGCCAGACTGACTTGGTGACCGCTGCGCATCAACTTTAACCAGCTGGTTCAGAATTTCTTCCTCAATTCATATACCAATCAACTTTTGCTCTTTGCTTTGTGCTTTTTGGTGTGCAATTGCTGCAGTGGTCACACTGGATGAAGCCTTCTGAGCAAGGCGCTCGTGGGAAGGAGCATGTCCTGCGAAACGTCCTCCGCGTGGTGAACAGGGCACAACGATGCTTGCTGCTGCAAACTGCGGGTACTCGAGTGATAAGGGAGCTATTTTTTACCGCCTTGCTTTGGGACAGAACAATGAATCAATCAATGCTTGAACGCGTCCAGCTGGCTCCCTTTGTTCAATCAGCCGAGGGCTTCGCAATAGCCGGAACCACCGGTGGTGCGATTGAACAAGGAACGTTCTGAGCCCGCAGCCCATGATCCGAACTCTGAGTCATGCGCAACCTCATGCTCTCCTTTGTGCCTCCCAGGGACTCCATAAGCTGTCCAATTCTCATTCGGCTGCCTCATTTCACGTCAAGCATCAACACACAATCAGCCAAGCTCCATCCTCACAGAGTCACAGTTTCTGCACCCTCCGGATCAACGTCTCCGAACCACCTCTCACAGCCCTAGTCAGCGGCTCCTCCCACCTCAAAGCTCATTCTGCCAGCCGCTGGCAAAGGGAAAACCAAATGTGTGAATTCCTACACATCTACTACCACTGTCCAAAATGCGGAGACGAGGTGCGAAAGGAGGTCCACGACCTCGACATGTGTGATGATCCGGACTGCAGCGGAGCTCGTATCCGGACGACGTATCGGGACGAGTACTGCCGAGAGTGCAAGTATTCGTAGTTTCTCCCCATCAGAAAACGCGAAGCGAGTCCTGGCCTCAACCCGGACCTGCGCATGGAGAGTGAGTTGTCCGAGGTGAAACTGCATGGTTCTTCCTGCGCAGGCTGATGTCATGCAAGAAGGTTGGACCTTCTCAGCGCTCTCGTACCAGCAGCCTTCTCTGTGTATGGGCATGAGCAGTGCCAGCGCCGTGTTCATTCGAACCCCCCCCCCTCCAAATGAGAATTCAGGAGCAGTGCTGTCAATTCCTCGAACAAAGGCTGGACAGGAATGAACTCATGCTGACGAGCTGTAGACGCGCGGACATGTGCAGGAGAAGCATGCAAGGTCCCGGCTGTCCCGGCCAGCTTGGCAAAGAAGAGCTGAAATCTCATACAGCATGGCGGAAGTCTATTAAAGGGACATCCATTTATTCTCATCAAAGCTGGGAAAGCATTGTAACCTCTCTTCCCATTCTTGCCTGGCTGAAACTTCTCCCAATAGCGCGGCTACCTGATCCAACATTCTCCGCCCCTTCCAGAGCGTCAGGCCTTCGTCTATCCACCACCTGATCCCAGAGAGCAAATGTGCCTGGTCCATCGAACCATCTACACCTGCACCAGATGCGGCAACATACGAACGGAGGACACCAAGATTGAAAAGTGCGGATATGCGGATTGCGAGGGCTATGAGCTCATCGAGACCGAGGAGCCCGAGTACTGGTGCGACGAGTGTGGCAACTTGGGCACAGACTGATGTCCTCTGAACGAGCCCCTCCTTCTTCCATTCGCGCGGACCCCCTGGTGAGTGTCTTTGCTCTGAAGGAGGGACATTCACCATGAAATCATCCTTTGACCTTATCGGTTTCCCTCCAGATGAAACCTTGCCGTTTGAAAGATGCCTCCCAGCTCTGTTGCTATCTCCGTAGATGCCGGCCAGAATATGAGCTCCACTCACACCATCTTGATATGCCGCATGTATGAAGCTGGTCTGATCTGAAGCTCATCTGAGGAGGCATTCCGTTCCATTGTCCCGGTTGCATTCAGGCGATATCGGCGGGGG
>LAXH01000074.1:14280-73987 GCA_001006505.1 Tilletia horrida
GAATGTGTGTGGATGTGGAACAAAAGCTGTGGAAAATGAGAAAAAGGGCCTTTGATTTCGAGATGAGGCCTTGACACTTTTCCACCTCAGGCTGGGTTTCCTTTGTCTGGTCAGGTGCAGCTTGGCCTACAAAAGGGGAGGCGGGCACTGTGCCTCTCACCAGCTTCCTGGTTTCAGATGCAACACATCCCTCTCTCTCTCAGCCTACCAGAACGTTTCTGAGACCACATCTGGACAACACAAACAATCCACCCCCCCCTTTCCTCCCCTCACAGCCAACGACCAAGCAGAGGTGAACCATGTGCTCCATGTGGAAGACCATCTACACCTGCGTCAAGTGCGGAGACGATCGAACGGAGGTCACCAACATCGAGTTCTGCCACCAGGAGGAGTGCGAGAGCTCGAACATCTACGAGAACCATGAGACGGAGACGTGCGAAGACTGCGAGGAGCCAGAGGAGTCCAACTACGTCTACGACTAGCTTGCTCGACCATGTTCCCCCCCCCTTCCATCCTTGCACCGGTGAGTCGGTCTTGATTTCAAGCCATCTCAGCTGTTCGAAGCAACGCTCCAGCCCTGACTGACGCTCTTCTCTGTCTTCTGAACGTTGTTACAGGTGCAAACTTGCCTCGACTCACTTGACGTCCAAAGATGATCCACCTGATCGTGCTTCCAAAACGTTCCGTCTCTGTGCCTGTATCTCCCTTTTCGAGTCCTACTGGATGTAGATCGTCTGTAAGACACTCTGATTGCTCTCTGCTTGACCTTGCGGCGATGAGAGTAGTGAAGAGCGAGGGTGAGCAGGGGTTGTTGAGGTGTTGACTGCTTCGGAGAAAGGCGGCCGAGGCCAGGAAAAGCCATGGAAATTCTCCCGAGTTTTCTTTTTTGGGGGGGGAGAAATGGGAATGCTCAGAAGCAACTCGAGCCCAACCAACTTCTTCTTGAGCATGGTATAGATTGGAGTAAGCTCGCTGTTCGGACTCGCAGAAGAGGCATGACAGCAGCAGCTGGGGCAGTGTGTGGACAACGATGGCTCGCCCCGCACGCAGCGAAGAGGCTGTGTCTGGACGTGATGGCCGCCAGGAGCAGCATCGATAGCAGCTGCAGACGGCACCGGGTCGACTGGGCGAGCAGTTCCTACTCCAGCCATCGACAGTGCCAGGCTCGCTTCTCAACTTCGACAGCTGAGCATCGCGTAAGCTCTAGACTCCACCATGCTGCTCTACAGCCTCGTGGCGAGCAATCCCACACTCGCATCTACAGCACAGCGCGCCAACAGACTCCTCCACCACCTCCCAGCTCCAACCCAGACACAGGCTCCAGCTACAGAGATCGCCTCCGACGTCTGCTCTTCGGACCTCTCTTCTACATCATCGCCCTTGCGCCATTCGTAATCATCTTCGAGCATGATCTGTACTCCATCAGCACCATCGAGGGCAGCAGTATGAGCCCGACTTTGAATCCAACGTTCCGCTCGCAGACACAGAGCGGGTTTGCAGACCATGTCGTATTGAACCGCTGGATCGTCAAGTGGAAGGGAGGCATCAAGAGGGGCGACATCGTCTACTTCAAGTAAGTTCGCCAGCGTCCAGCTTGCGTCATAAGCTCTCATCACACGGGTAGAGCTCAAGCAACTCAATGCATTTATTTGTACCTTTGCCAGTGATCCAACTTATCCAGACGAGATCATGGTCAAGCGCGTGATTGCGCTCGAGGGCGACATAGTCCGTGTCCGAGCCCAAGATCCTCTGCGACACCCTTCCGAGTCAGAGTTTAGCTCCGGCTTTCAACAACGACACCGGCGGAGACGGCGGTCGAGGCGTTCGTCCGTGGAGAGACCCACACCCAGCGAAGAGGAGATTGCCGCGCTCTCCTCACTCCGACCAGCTTCAGCCGGGCCAAGTGATGGGGTCGTCGATGATGATGACGACGACGAAGAGGACGACACGGGCATTGAGTGGAGATTCATCGAAGAGGACGCAGCCGAGGCGGCCGAAGCTGCCATCTTAGCCTCATCCTCACCATCTCCCTCATCAAAGACGGGTTCTTCCCACTTCCCCTTCAAACGAAGTTGGAAACTGTACAGGATCCCGCCCAACCATGCCTGGGTGGAAGGCGACGCATCGGTCCCTCCCTCTTTCCCCACCTCGCATCCTACACGCGGAACAGGATCATCAAGCTCTCGTCGTTCGACTACCGAAGGACAAGAAGAAGAAGAAGAGCACAAAGAGGCGCTCAGTAGAGGCATCTCCCGCGACTCGCGCAAATTTGGACCCATCCCGCTCGCCCTTGTTACCGCAAAAGTGGGCTCCATCTTCTGGCCGCCCAACCGATGGGGCAGACCCGGCCAGCGCTCCGACCTCGAAAACGAAGGAGTCCACCACCACCACCACCTCCTTCCCAACGCGGAACTTGTACCATCGCCTCGCGCGGGCGGCGGGACAGACGTGCAGGGAGCTTCGATTGTGGTTGTGCGAAGGGATGGTGAGAGGAGGGAGAACGTGGGTTCAGAGGTCGAGAGGCTTGCACAGGCGGAGGACTCCAAGATCTCGCCCTACGTGCTGGACCCTTTCCCAGCCACATCTGCTGCCTGATCAGCAATGCGCGGGTGTTATTTGATGCACGTTTGAGAAATACCACAAACAGCGCATTTCGTTGATGGCTGGTTCATATCTTAGAGTACAATGTTTGGATACAGGGGTGGGCGGGCGCGCGATTCCAAAGAAAACGAAAAGCTGAACAGAATCTTCAGCTCGTGGCAAAATCGAGAGTGGCTTCAGTTGGCCGGCGCCTCCTCAGCTGAGGCAGCCGCAGCCGCAGCCTCGCGCTCTTTGCGCTTCTGCCGAATCTTCTGCCCCAGTCCAGGCAATGCGAACACTGCGGGAACAAAGAAGCGACAAAGGGCCCCTCAGGATCAGTACAACATCCACAAGAAGTCGTCACGGGCTGAATGCCGCGGCTTGCTGTGAAACACTCACTCTCAAAGATCTTCTCGGCGGGGACACCGTCCCCGCGATGGCCCTCGAGCACACTCGTCCTCGATCCACGCACGACACCGACGACACAGCCGTCTTTGAGAGACACGATTGGGCCCCCGGACGAGCCTGGAGGTGGGAACGGGGTCGACGACGAGGACTCTGCCGATTCTGATTCCGCCAAATCCAAGCTGGAACCCAACGAGGACAGAGGGGAGGATATGTGTTCAGGCGCGGGTTTGGAGAGAGACTCGATCGCTTGGTCCAGCAGGCCAAAAGCAGTCGTTGTGCTGGGCAGACGGAGCCGGCGTCCAAGTCGAGCGCCCGCGCTGGACGACGACGAGAAGAAGCCAAGCGGGGCATCATCACGCGCCGAGTTGTCGTCCCCCTCTTCGTTCAGATCTAGCTGCTGAGCCCGTCTCTTGGAAGGGCGGAGATGGCTTGGAGCAGACAACAGCCGGAAATCGAGCTGATGGAGATCATCATACGTCCCCACGCGCGCCTCTTTCCCTTCTCCATCTTTGTACTCTATAATGCGCGCCTGGCCCCAGCGCTGGCCCGTCATAGGCGCGGCTCTGCCAGCCGCTCCATCAGCAGCTTCGTATGCGCCTGCGGCAGAGCCGTCCTGGTGGTACTGTTCTTGCTGGCGGTGGCGCTTGTCAAAGCCGTCAAAGGAGGAGACGAGGATGGTCTCTCCCGGATGAGCCGGGTAGGGTGAGAGCGGGAGCGTCCGCAGGCGTGGTCTTGTGGCAGAGCTCGCTGTTTCTGCTCCGGTGACGGCGCTCTGGTTGCGGGTGAAGAAGCCAAAGGGACCTCCACGCGGCTTCGATGATGATGCTGATGCTGAAGATTCAGAAGAGGCGCGAGACAGGATCGGCTGCTCGCTTAGCTGGAGCAAGATCAGATCGGATTGGGGCATGCTAGAAAGGAGCGTCGTGATCGTGTACACGTCTCCTCCGCGGGTGAGGGCGAGCGCAATGGAGGAAGGCGAGCCCGCGTCTTCATCCGATCTGTGGGCTGTTTGGCGCTGACGCTGACGCTGAGATGGTTGCAAGGCGGTGCTGAGGGTGTGTGCGCAGGAAACAAGTAATGCGCCCCTGCCTACTGCTCCATCTTCGGTGGGATCGAGGGTGTGGGGATTGACTTCTACGGGGAAGGCCGAGCACAGGCTGAGTTTGGGAATCGAGTCGTTGAGGTTGGTCACGTAGGCGAGCAAGAGGACGCCATCGTCGTCGCCGTCTTCTGGCTTGAGGGGCACCCGTCGCTCGGGCGAGGGGGTAGACTCGTATGGCAGCTCGATGGTGAGTTGGTGGCCGGCTCTGGAGTTGTAGAGCTCGAGGAGGTGCTGGACGGTGACAATGTCTGATGGCGATGATGATGATGCTGATGATGAGTAGTGAATGAGCTTGCGGGCTGCCTCCAGGACGCGTTCTCGGAGCGGGGGAAGCTGCTGCCGCTGCTGCTGTTGCTTGTCTCTTGATCGAGCTGTTCTTGACGGTGGATGCGGGTGTGATGGCTGTAAGAGGGTGTCCTTTGCCTTCTGGACGAGATCGGCTGTCTGGGATCTGTTCTTTCCCGGTTGAGGTTGAGGCTCGGTGTAAGCTGAGCTGATGGGGGGCAGTGTCCCCATCGATGGCTCAAGCGAGGTCCGATTGTTGACGAGCGTGGCATATGCTCTCCTTCTCCTGCCACATCCTACTCCACCGCCGTTGGCAGCGGCAGGCAGGCGAGTGAGTCTGCTGATCATGATGCTGCTACTGTTGCTGTTCATGCTTGCTCTATCCTTTGTACTCGTACTCGTAGCTTCGTCAGCGTTGATGTGGCCAGCTCACAAGTGAGTGATGGTCTGCCCCATCACTGATATCGGAGATATCATTTCATGGCCGGAGATAAGAATGACAGCCCACGTGACCCGATGTATGGATCGGGGGCTGCTTGTCGCATCGACAGCGAGGCAGGGCCTCAAGCAACTCAACAGAGAGAGAGAGAGCGCGAAGTGAGTGAGTGTACGTGCGCGCGGCTTCCCTCTCTCTCACTCTTGGCCCTTCTCTGCTTGCCTTTCCATCGCAGCGACCCATTGGAAGCAGTTGGCAGTCAGCATACATTCGGTCCTTCGTGCGCGCATCCATAGCACTGTGCGGCACTTCACCACGAACAGCGGCGGCTACATCGAGCCAACCCCAGCGAGCACAGAGAGAGAGAGAGGAGATCTTGTGGCTCAGCATTTCATACAAGCGGCGGCAGTGACACCACAACAACGGCAGCAACAACCTTCCGATCGGCAGGCGACAGAACACGCGACACTCGACTCCGGACTCTTGGGAACGAGCATCTCCACCACGTTGGCTTCATAGTCATTGCCCATAGACCATCCACCATCTCCCCGCCCGTCTCATCGAACTAGACAAGATGGAGCCTCCATTGGACATCGTCGCAGACCCGGCCACCATCGAAAAGCCATTGAGCCCAATGGAGATCGACGAAGCAGTCTCTGTCCTCGACCGTGAGTTCGCTGCTATGCGAATACATTCTCTATGCTCGTCGCCTCGCAGATCACTCACACTCCCATCCTCTCTCCATTTGCAAACTACAGCACAAGCATTCGCAGAGAAAAACTTGGCAGATCTGGGGCAGGAAGAGGAAGACTTCCAAGTATGCCATTGGGACATCCCCTCGTGGAAAGCTCTCGACAAGAGGATCACAGGGCCAGAGTTTGAGGCTGGCGGACATCGATGGTGAGTTGCTATTACACCTGCGTTCCAACCCGCACAACTGTAGCACCAACACCAAACCCCTTCACCCCTCCCACAGGCGCATACTCCTCTTTCCCTTTGGCAACTCAAATGGTCAACCAAATGACATGGTCTCCGTCTATCTCGACTATGCCGACTCGAAAGGTCAACCCGAAGGCTGGCATGTGTGTGCCCAATTTGCTCTTGTCATCTCGCACCCAGACGACCCAACTGTATACTGCTCAAGCCGTGAGTTCCAGCCACTGATCCCTATAACATCGCGCTTCCTGGCAGCATGTCTTATCCTCTTTGTTCCGCATCTGCAGAGGCACACCACCGCTTCACCGCAGAGGAGATGGACTGGGGCTTCACCAGATTCAACGAGTTGCGCAAGCTCAAGTTGCCAGCCGACGGCAGACCCCGGCCCGTGATCGAAGACGATCGAGCACGCATTTCAGCCTATGTGCGCGTGCTCAAAGACCCCACCGGTGTTCTCTGGCACAACTTTATCAACTACGACTCCAAAAAGGAGACGGGCTATGTGGGACTCAAGAACCAGGGTGCGACTTGCTACATGAATTCCTTACTCCAATCTCTGTTCTGCACACACTACTTCCGAAGGGTCAGTTGCAGATCCCTTCTTCGGAAACATCGGCTGCTCATGCTGACCCTCCATTTCTTTCATCTTCACAGGCCGTATACCAAATTCCAACAGAATCAGACACTCCATCAGAAAGCGTACCATTAGCACTCCAACGCGTCTTCTACATGCTTCAGACCTCAGACCAACCAGTAGGCACAAATGAGCTCACAAAATCCTTCGGCTGGAAGAGTTTGGACTCTTTCCTCCAACACGACGTTCAAGAATTCAATCGCGTTCTTCAGGAGAAGCTCGAGTCCAAGATGAAGGGCACTGCCGCTGACGGCGCCATCTCCCGTCTCTTCGTCGGTCGGATGAAGAGTTACCTCAAATGTGTCAATGTCGAATACGAGTCCTCTCGTGAAGAGGACTTCTACGACATCCAACTCAACGTCAAGGGCATGCCCAACCTCGAAGCCTCCTTCCGCGACTACATCCAGACCGAGATGCTCGAGGGCGACAACAAGTACCACGCCGAAGGCTTTGGTCTCCAAGACGCCAAGAAGGGTGTCATCTTCCAAAAATTCCCTCCCGTGCTTCATCTGCAGCTCAAGCGATTCGAGTACGATATTGAGAAGGATGCGATGGTCAAGATCAATGACCGACACGAGTTCCCACTCGAGATCGATCTTGCCGACTACCTCGACCCTGCTAACCCCGACAAAGATACTCAATCTTGGGTGTACAAGCTGCACGGCGTCCTGGTCCACTCGGGTGACTTGCATGGCGGTCATTACTTTGCCCTGCTCAAGCCGGAGAAGGATGGCAAGTGGTTCAAGTTTGACGACGATCGGGTGACGCCTGTCACCATCCGGGAGGTGCTGGAGGACAACTTTGGAGGGGAGATGACACTGACAGCAAACGGCGGCCAGATCCAGCCCAACGCCAATCTGAACCCGCAACAGCAACAGCAGTTGAATGCGCGTGCGCCGGTCCGCACAATGAAGCGGTTCACAAACGCGTACATGTTGGTATACGTGCGGGAGGCCACGATGTCGGAGGTGCTCAAGCCGTTCGGGCCGGATGATACTCCTGCTCACTTGGCCAAGCGCCTGGAAGACGAGCGACAGCAGCTCGAGGCTCGCAGGAGGGAGAAGGAGGAGCAGCACCTGTTTCTGACAGCAAAGGTCATCACTGAGGAAACCTTCCGAAAGCACCAGGGCTTCGACCTGGCCACGTTCGAGGATCGAACGTTGGCTCCGACCGAGCTCCCGAGCTTCCGTGTGCACAAGTCGGATACATTCCTCAGCTTCAAGGCGATGCTGTCGCAACAGTTCCAGCTGCCAGAGGATCAGATGCGGCTCTGGGTGCTCGTCAACCGTCAGAACAAGACTGTCAGACCAGACACTGTCGTGCCGGAGAATGACCCCAATCTTACACTGGAAGTGGTCAGGGATCGGATGGCGAGTCGACAGAACGATTTGAGATTGTTCTTGGAGGTGCTTCAACCGGGGGTCACGCCACCCCCACCGCCCTCGGCGCCCGGGACCGAGCCTGTCGGCACAAATGGAGCAGCGGCCGTCGCAGCTCCTGCAGCTCAGCAACCACCAGCGCAACAAGGCAACCAAATGATGATCTTCCTCAAGCATTTCGACATATCACGTCAGACGCTATTAGGCGTGGGGCGGCACTATGTTCATCGGAACATGAAGGTGGGCGACTTGGTGGGCACGATCAACGAGATCATGCGCTGGCCTCCCACGACGCAGGTCAAGCTGTATGAGGAGATCAAGCCAGGGATGATTGAGCAGATGAAGCCGAAGGCTACGTTTGTGCAAAGCGAGATTCAGGATGGCGACATCATCTGTTTCCAGATGGACATCCCTGAGAAGGAGTGAGTCACGCGCTCTCGAAAACATTGTCGTCTCCCAGCAAGGCGTTGCTGTATGCTGACAACGCGCGTCTGTTCCTTACCTTCTTTGTACAGTGCGCACGATTACGAGCTGCAGTCGCTATACTCGAACCCAATCATGTTCTACGACTTCCTGCAGAACCAGATCAAGGTGCTATTCAAGCCTCGATTTGAAGACGTGGAGCCCCGAACGGAGTTTGAGGTCACCCTGAGCAAGAAGATGACTTATGATATGGTTAGTCCGGTGATACGCCCCGAGTATGTTTGATATGATGCGAATCTGACTGGGTCCCCTTGCTTGCTCGCGTGGACAATGCAACAGATGGCTGCAAAGGCTGGCGAGCGACTCAAGCACGACCCCTTCAAGCTACGATTCACCACAGCAAACGGACCAGGCGGCACGCCCAAGACGGTGCTGAAGCGGACTGCGAACCAGACGGTGAGCGACATAGTCTCGCCGAGCTATGTGCAGGGCCAGGCGAGCCTGCTGTACTACGAGCTGCTGGATGTGAGCATAATCGAGTTGGAGACGAAGCGGACGCTGAAGGTGTATTGGACCGGCGCACATAACAAGGAGGAGGTAAGTTTTTGACATGCTCTGCGTTGATAAGAGTCAGAGAGCTTGGACTCAACCTGTGGCTCTTCTGTTACAGTCCACGGCGCACACATTCCTCCTGCCAAAGACGAGCACGATCAACGAGGTGATCGACCAACTAGCCAAGCTGGTGACGCTGTCCGCGGAAGGAAGCAAGAAGATTCGCATCTTTGAGATTGTCGCCCACGGCAAGCAACAGCGCGAGTTTGGGCCAACGGAGATGATAGGCAACATCAACGAGGCGACCGAGCTGTTTGGCGAGGAGATCAGTCGGGACGAGCTCGAGTCGAGTGAGGACGACAAGATCATCAGCGTGTTCCACTTCTCGAAAGAGGCGCATCGGACGCACGGCGTTCCTTTCAAATTTGTCATCAAGCGGGTGAGTCTGGAAGATTTCTCACTGCCTCAGATTTTGATATGCTCCAGGGTCTGATGCTGACGTTTGTCAATGCGCGCAACAGGGAGAGAAGTTTGCGGATACGAAGAAGAGAATACAGGCACGGCTTGCTGTGCCAGACAAGGATTTTGCCAAATTCCGATTTGCGTTGGTTCAATCGAGCACATACAAGCAACCGTCATACATTGAGGATGAAGATGTGATGTGAGTTGTGGAACAGTCGAGGAGACATTGCGCAGTTCTGAAGCTGACCACGTATCGACCTGGTTGCCACAGCTACGACCACAAGTTCCTGCCCGAGGACACGATTGGCCTGGATCATCCTGACCGGACAGGCCGGGCGGGACGTGTTGGAGCTGTGCAGGACAAGGGCATCAAGATTCGAAATTGAGGCGTTGTCAGTTCGCCTTTCTGTCGTCCGTCGCTTTCCACACCCGCTCCCTCTAATGCCAGCCTACCATCCAACACGCTGTAGAACCGAGACGAGACCGCGCGCCCGACTTTTCCCGTTTGAATCCAAATATCAACAAGCCCATTCGAAAGCATCCTTCTTTGCAACTTCTCCCCTTTTCCCCCCTTTCTTCTTCTACATCATTTCCCTCCTTCTTCCTTTCATGGTTGTTTTCATTCCACCACACTCCCCCAAGATATCGATTTTCAAATCTTCACTTCTGTCTCCTCTTGTTCATTCCTGTTTCGGCGCTCCAGACCGCTGCACTCACTGTTGTGCGAGAGCGCTCGTTCCCTGTTTCCTCCCATCGCTTCGCAACAAACAAGTATTTGCCTGAGCCCAGCTCGCTGCTTCCTGTGCATCCAGGTTGCGTTGCACTGTCATGCTTGTGGGCCAGCTCACGTGACCAGAGAATATTCTCGGCCGAGTGAGTATCCACAGGAAGAATGCGACTTCTTCTGCGACGCCTGCAAAAACCTTCAACGCAGCAGCAGCAACAGTAGCGAAGCAGCTCGCACAAGCAGGCACAAGTCCACCTTCCGCAAGACATATCAGCGACACAAAGATGAGCTCCCGCTTCTTCCGCGCCGCATCCGACTCCGAGTCCGAGTCTTCTGAGGAGGAGGAGCTCTCCGAACTCTCCTCAGGCGAGGAGGCCGCCGCTCCCAAGAAGAAGTCTGCCTTCCTCAAGAAGGGCAGCGACGACGATGACGACGATTCCGACGACGACTCTGATGAAGAAAGCGATGAAGATTCCGATGGCGAAGGAGGAGCCGGCCGGCGCCAGCCCATGTCACGTTTCATGCGTGGTGCTGCGTCGGACGAGGACTCTGACGATGAGGATGCGGTCAGGACGGTCATTCGCTCGGCCAAGGACAAGCGTATTGATGAGGTGGAAGCAACCATCAAGACGATGGAGAACGCCGAGCGCATCAACGATTGGATTGCGATCTCAAAGAGTGAGTCCCGCAACTCAGCACAAAGCGCATGATGTACGAAGTGGTCAGGTGATCGCGTGTGCTGATCTCCCTCCTTTGTGCTTCCTCAGACTTTGACGCGCTCTTCCGTCTGCTCGACCGCCAAAAGACACTGAACGAAAGTATCCCGCCGTCCGTCTACCGGGCACTGGCCGAACTCGAGGACGCCCACAATGATACCGTCGCCAAGCAAAAGGAGGCCAAGAAGAAGATGGAGCAGCCCAACGCCAAGGCGCTCAACGGAATGAAGCAGAAGATCAAAAAGGCGATTCGAGACAATGAGGAGCAGGTCCGGGCGTACAGAGCGGTGAGTCTTTGTGAAATATGCCATCGTACCCCTTGCGACTGACGCTGATTTACTCCTTTCTTGAATTGCTGATTGCAGGACCCCGACAACTATGAAGCCAACGCAATTGCTGCTCAACAGGCCGCTGCTGCCGCAGCCGAGTCTGCAGCCCCCGCATCTCGCCTGCAGCGAGTCCGCGCCGCCGCTGCGGCTGCTGCCGCCGGTGCCGAGGGCGAAGAAGATGACGACTTCCAAACGGTGGGCCGCGGCGGGCGCACCGTCCAAATCTCGACGGAGGCCATCTTCAACTCGCTCAATGCCGTCATGGAAGCTCGCGGTCGCAAGTCCACAGACCGGGCCGAGCAGACTCAAATTCTCACCCGCATCCTCGGTGTGGCCCAGACGCCGTACCAAAAGATCCGAGTCCTGCTCGCCCTGATCGCCGCTCGGTTCGACTACAACGCGAGCGTCAACTCGTACCTGCCCTTGGAACAGTGGGCTGCCGCCAGAAATGAGACGGACCAGCTCATTCGCGTGCTTGCAGAGAACCGGGAGTACATTGTCAAGGAGGAGGTGGAGGACTACGACGAGAATGTCGACCGCCTTCCCGGCGAGAACGGCGAGGGAGCCGTGGTGAACGTCCGCGGCTCCATCATCTCCTTTGTGGACCGGCTCGACGATGAGTTCACCAAGTCGCTCCAGCACATTGATCCGCACACCCCCGAGTACGTGGAGCGTCTGGCGGACGAGAAGAGGCTGTATGCGACCATTGTGCGGGCTCAGGTGTACTTTGAGGCGGTCGACCATGTGGATGTGCTGGCACGAGTGATCATGCGTCGTCTGGAGCACATATATGCGAAGCAAGACGTCATCGTTCAAGCCCTGGAGGCAGCCACTGCGACCATCTTGAGCTCCGACGCCGAGGGAGAAGCTAATGCCGCCGCCGCCGCCACTTCAGAGTCTGAAGTCGTTTCCAAGATCACACCCTCGGCTGCCCAGGTCGCTGAGGACAAGCAAGGTCCTACCGCACTGATCCGATCGTTGTGCATCTTCCTCTACCGAACACCCGCACCTTCAGCCGAGCGCCTGCGAACCCGAGCGATGCTGTGCCACATCTACCACCACGCCCTGCACGCCGACTACCACGTTGCTCGAGACATGCTGCTGATGTCCCATCTGCAAGACTCGATCAGCCTGGCAGATGCTTCGACCCAGATCCTGTACAACCGCGTGGTTGTGCAGTTGGGCATGTGCGCGTTCCGCAACGGATTGATCAAGGAAGCCCAAGCAGGTCTGTTGGACATCTTTGCGACGGGCAAGGTGAAGGAGCTCCTGGCTCAGGGCGTGCAACGGCCAAATGCGTACTCGACGATCACACCGGAGCAGGAGAAGCTCGACCGACAACGCCAGCTGCCGTTCCACCTGCACATCAACCTCGAGTTGCTAGAGTGTGTCTACCTTGTATGCTCGATGCTGCTGGAGGTGCCCAACATGGCGTTTGCAGGAAGCGACCCAGAGCTGAGAAAGAAGGTGATCTCGAGACCGTTCCGCCGAATGCTCGACTACACCGACCGACAAGTGTTCTCTGGCCCACCCGAGAACACGCGAGACCACATCATGCAAGCATCTAAGGCGCTCCAGAACGGCGAGTGGCGCGAGTGCACGCAGCTGATTGAGGAGATCAAGATTTGGAAGCTGTTGCCCGGCGGCGATGCGAGCTGGAACGACAAGGTCCGACCGTTGCTGGCGAGACGGATCCAGGAGGAGGGTCTGCGGACCTACCTGTTCTCGTACGCGGCCTACTACGACACTGTCCAGCTCGCGCACCTGGCCGAGACCTTTGATCTGCCGGAGAAGAGCGTGCGGGCGATTGTGAGCCGGATGATCTGGGCGGACGAGTTGGGAGGGGGTGCGAGCATTGACGATGCGGCCGCGGCCGGATCTTCTTCTTCTTCGGGGGGAAGCGGAAGCAGTGGTGTTGTGGTTCTGCAGCGGGAGCAGTTGAGCAAGGTGCAGCAGTTGGCCCAGACGCTGGCTGAGCGGGCTGGCAACCTGTTGGATCAAAATGAGCGTCTGTTGGACTCCAAGTTGGGTGAGCCGGGTGATGGCAAAGGCGGGGCTGCGGGTGGCCGGGATGGCAAGAGTGGAGCGGGCGGCGCGGGTGACCGGGAGAAGGGCGGAGAGGGCCGCGATGGTGCGAGACGGGAGGGCAGAAGAGGCGGAGGCGGTGGACGGGGCCGAGGGCGGGGTCGTGGACGGGCACAATTCCAAGCCCAAGCGCTTGGACAGAAGGTCTGATCGGTCACCCTCCCCCTCCCCCCTTTGCTCCTTGTCCTTCCTTCCTCCCCTCTTTCTTTCTCTCTTTTCTCTTTCTCTATATGACCTTCGCACCAGCTTCGGCACTCGGTCTACCAAGTTCCTTCAATATCCAAAAAGCAGATGCTGTTCAACTAGCGACTCCAACTCGTACGCCTTCATGCCTGTAATGAAAGTGTCTCTCTTCAACGTGCCTCATGATGAAGGTGATGATTGTTGTTGCACCACGTGGAAAGTTAAGGAAAGGAGACGCGTCTGTCTGCTTACTTAATCCAGGTGTTGTGGTGTTGTTGTCGGTATCGAGCATTCGCCGGGATCCCTTCCAACAGTTCCTTCGAACTCTTCAACTCAGTCCAGAGCTCATCAAAACATCGATTGTCTCCCATCTCTCTCGTCTTCCTCTCACTATCAGATACTCACTCTCACTCTCACGCACGCATAGACAGCAAGCCCAGCTCTCACCATGAACTCACGCACCTCCTACTCGGCCGCAGTCAAGAGACTCGCCATCGAATACAAGCAGCTCTCCTCTGACCCAGACGGCCTCTTCCCCGCCGTCGGTCCCATCTCGGAAGACAACTACCTCGAGTGGGAAGCTCTGCTTTCCGGGCCTGAAGATACTCCCTTCGAAGGCGGCGTCTTCAGCGCTAAGCTCACCTTCCGTGAGTTGCGCTCTCCCCCGCCGCTGTTGCTGTCTTTCGCAGGTTGATGATCCTGACTCCTGTCGTGTGTTTGCAGCGTCGACATATCCGCTGGAACCACCAGTGATGCGCTTCGACCCTCCCATCTTCCATCCCAATGGTGAGTGTCTACAAGTGGACCATCTTTCAAATCTCTCTCTTGTGCCGGAGCTGGAGGCTGATCTTCGAGAGACTCTCTCTGTGTGTGGGATGTCAACAGTGTACCCCGACGGCTTGGTCTGCATCAGCATCTTACACGCCGCCGGAGACGATCCAAACAGTGAGTTTTCTTCCATCTTCTGCGCGTAGAGCCCTGCGCGCTTTGGTGCAGGTGGTGCGTCACCCTTCAGGACTGACGTCGCTTTGATATCCGTGCCGTCGCAGTGTACGAATCGGCATCGGAGAGATGGTCTCCTGTTCAATCTGTGAGTCTTTCGAGAGTCCGCTCCGACCTGGACTCATGCTACTTGGCATTCTTGTCACCTCCCATGTGCTGACCTAGCGATATCCTGTCCTCCTACTACTGTGCGCCGCGTTACCAAGGTGGAGAAGGTGCTCCTTTCCGTCCTGTCCATGCTGGCAGAGCCAAATGTAGAGAGCGGAGCCAATATCGATGCATGCGTGAGTGTCGAGCCACGTCCGCATACAACCAGAAATTTGCTCAGCTGAAACAGAGCTCGCCGCTTGTGCCTGCAGAAACTGTTCCGCGATGACCCAGCAGGGTACGAGCGGACGATTCGGGAGCAAGTCCGACAGCAGCTCGGTCTGTGAACACGAGGCCAAGCTTTCGCCCCAAGGCTGCGGTCATTCTACAAGCGGGGCATATTCACGTGGTGCCTCTTCTTCACCGCGCCCCGCACAACTTTTCATGTTTCCCGAACTCGCACTGCACCAGTCAATCGTAAAGGGGGAACAGCTTTCGCCTGGCATGCAGGATGCGGTTTGAGCTCGCGGAGGGAAATTTGAGGTATCAAGCGATTGTTGCGGTCCAGGAACGGAGTCGGGACTTCACAAATGTCCTACTTTCCTCTCTGATGTCCCCTCTGACCCCCGGCCTCTGACTTCTTCGCCCATCCAAAACAGCTTACACCACTTCTTTTCTGACCATTCATCCATTTTCAATCTCGCCAGGCTTTCTTCACCCCGTCATCAGCCATATCTCAGCGCCAGCATATCTCCTGTCGGCTCCTGCAATGTCGCATGTCCGAGTCCAACATCAAGCATCTTCTAGAGGAACACCAACACTTCGACGTCATCCACCGCCGAGAGAGTTCCAAAGCTCGGTCTGAAAGGGTTGTTCAGCATGAGAGGCACAGGTTGATGGCATACAGTGCTACAGAGTCGGAGCCACGCTTTCGCTTTTTAAGGTGACGGGCCTGAAAATGGCGGACGTGGCGAAGCATTGCATGTAGAAGGTTGGGGACAGCACCCGGGCATTTAGGACTTTTGAACCCAGTAGGTCGTCCATTTTGATAGATTGAGACGGTGATGTATGCGCATGAGCAGAGCTGGAGACACCACGAGACACCTTTGCGCGCCGTTTGCAACCGAATACGAACACAACATTGTTGCATTTCAGATGAAGAACTTGAGCAGCTCGAAGAAGACTGTGGGAGGACGGCGGAACCCGAGCTGTCACTAATCTCTGCACATGCGCGCGACTCAATGCACTACACAGCGAGAGGAGAGCAACTTACCTCCTCCGATGACGACAAAGACGATGACGCCCAAGATGGCAGGGTGGACTGCTGGCTTGGGAGGGTTGCGTTCTGCGTATGCGGGCTTGACGGCCTTCTTGCCCTCTCGGACGGCCTGAGCGAAGCGCTCGTTCTTCTGACGAACCTGGCGGGAGGACTGTTGCCAGAGATGGACATCGGGCAGAGGTCAGCAACTGTGAGCTAGGGCAAATGAACGCAGGTCGGACTCACCATGGTTGAAAGGTCCCTTCCTATGTACTGTGTAGAGGTGGAAGTCAAGGAAGTGGATGAGGTGCTGCTGCTGCCCGCATGTTGGGATCTTCCAAAAAATTCCAACTCATCAACTTCCATCAACACAACATCCACGTCATTCCAACTCAGGCAAGCTTTGCGTACTGTCCAACTACAGCAACCACAATGGCGGCAGAGGGCAGTTCATCCTCCCTATCAGCTACAGCACCGACATCCTATGCAGGCGACCAAGACCGGTCCTCACTACCGCGGTCCAAACGAGCCCTCTCGCCCGCGTCCCAACATGCAGCCCACCTGGCCAAACTCATGGCCGACCCCGCCAAACCCGTGCACATCCCCGGGCCCGCCAAGGAGAAGGAGATGCGCGCGCCGCGGGAGACGATGAAGAATGTGTCTGGCTCGAGTGCGGGTGCGGGCAGTGGAGAGTTTCATGTGTACAAGCATGCGCGGAGGCGGGAGTATGAGCGCATCAAGCTCATGGAGGACAAGGAAGCCAAGGTGAGGCCCCAAAAGCTTTCTTCTGCTTTTTCCTCTCCGCTCTTCTCGCGCGCTCCATCTAGCCTGCAAATTTGGCATCTCACTGAACTGAATAATTCCCTTCCTTCCTTCCTTCGCTGAATAAGGAACAACAACGGGCTCAATTTTCAGAAGCTCAGCAGGCCGCAGCCGCCGCGTCCGATGCCAAGACGAACAAGAACAAGGCCAGAAGAGACAAGAAGAAGGAAGCCAAGCGGAAAGCTGCATCGTCATCTGGTAGCGGCGGCGGCGGGGAGGAGAGCGGTCGCGCAGGGAAGCCTCGCAACGGGGAGGAGGGCGCTGAGCCGCAGGCAAAGAGAATACGAATCGGACAGGCAGCAGCCGTGTCGTTGGAGACTGGAGAGGACAGAGGCGGGGCAGCGAGTGGTGGGGGCGCTCTCAAATTCAAGAGGAGGATCGAAGAAGACGATGATGAGGAGGACAAGGAGGAGGATGGCGAGTAGAGCTACTATTTGGGGGACATCTCCACTGCTGTACTATTAGAAAAGGCGCATTTTGAGGGCAGGCTGGGTTCCGCCTTCTTGTTCTCCGCCGCCGGCATTCAATCGGACGCGTCGAGCACGTCATTTGAAATTCTTCGGCATCGAGCGAGACCAACACCTGTGATGAGGAAGTCGGAGTCAGCCAGTCAGCCAGCCAGTGAGGCAGCATGTACGAGTAGTCGCCGTCTCATATGTATAAGAAGGAAGGGGAGAGAGGCAAGGGCAGGGACAATTGTGAGACCCGTCCTCCATCTTCCATTCAAGCTATAGCGCTGTGTCTACGTGGGCCCAACAGCGAACAGACGATGTCGACTGGCAAGGCAGGAGATGTCCGAGCTCAGCATGAGGATGACAATGAGCAGACCAGCTTGCTCCCAGCACCGCCCGGCTCCTCAAACGCTCAACAAGACGCAGAGAGACAGGCAGACCCATCTCAGAGACCAGTCAAGGCGACTCCGCTGCCCGTCGTACAGCTCGCCGTCATCTGCCTCATGAGGCTGACAGAGCGTGAGTCTGGCCCCTTCACTCAGCGCATATTGCCCGGCTGAAAAAACAAGGTACATTACTCTCTTGAAAACCAGCCGTGTCGTACACCGTCTTATTCCCATTCATCAATAACCAGCTACACCGGAACCTGCCAGATGTGCCCAAGGAGAAGCTCGGGTACTACGCAGGCATCGTCGAATCGTGTTTTGCCTTTGTCCAATTCTTGACCATCTTCCAATGGGGTCGTCTCTCCGACAAGGTCGGACGCAAACCCATCCTGATCACGGGCTTGACGGGGACGGCCATCTCGATATCCGCGTTTGGGCTGTCGCGCTCGCTAGGAGGCATGGTGTTGGCCAGGTGGGTACTGTTCCTTCCCACATTTGCAGAACGTTCAGGAGGAGAATTTTTTTGCAACATCTAGTGAAAGACGCGATGAGAGCCTTGACTGATCCATGCTTGGCTTTTGACATTTCTTCCATACAAAGGTGCATTGCGGGAGCCTTGAATGGAAACATTGGAGTGCTAAAATCAACCCTGGCTGAGCTCACAGACGAGTCGGTATGTGTGCTTCTTCCTCAGGGAGCTGGAACCTCGTCAAAATCTTTCCGGCTGAATGCGCGTTCTTCTGCTGCAGAATCAAGCGCGCGCGTTTTCCTTGATCCCGCTCTGTTATGCAGTCGGTAAGCGTCTCCCCTCGGTCGCGGGATCTGTCCACCTTCTCTGCGCGCAGAGCTGAAAGATGCGTCATTGTATCTTCAGGCAGCATATTTGGGCCCGTTATGGGCGCCTGGCTATCTGATCCCGCAGAAACCCTGCCATCATTCTTCGACACGCCCTTCTGGCGCGAAAATCCCTACTTTCTCCCATGTGAGTCTCGACGCGTATCTTTCTCCAGTTTCTTCTGCGCTTCGTTGCGCCTACGCTCGACTTGACCCATGGACATGGTGGTACAGGTCTCCGTCGTGGCTGGCGATGGGAAATTGACGCGTCATGTTACCTCTACAGGTGCCGCGGCCGGGTCTCTAAACCTGCTGGCAGCCATCTTTGGCTTCTTCTTCCTACAAGAGACGCTGTCATCAAAAGTAGCGGCCAGACAAGCTCGCGATGCAGCGGCCGCCGCCGCAGCTGCGGCGCCTACGGAAAGCGAGCAAGGTGTGAAAACACCTCCATTGGCGCACCGTCTTTCGGAGGGCGATCTACATGAAGCGCGCGCCATCCGCAGAGAATCTTCCCGAAGGTCAATACACACGTACGGATCGATAGAGAACAGTACGAATACGAACGGATCAGTTGCAGCTACCCAGCACGCACCGGCTGTGGTTGAGAATGTGGAGCCGGAACCACCGAAGCCTACGATGCTGTCACTGCTGACCAAGGACAGGTTCCGCGTGCTCAGCAGTCAGATGCTATTAAACTATCTCAATATTTCCTACATTGCTTTGCTACCGCTCTGGTGTTGTGAGTGCCGCCTTTCCGTTTCCTCTTCTTGATATTTTCCTGATGGACTTTGGGCGGCTTTGACAGACGAACCACCGAAGCTTGGAGGTGCAGGATTCAACAAGGCGGACATTGGAAATTTGCTGGCGATTAATGGTGAGCTTCAGCATCGTAAGCTTTCCTTGCGGCCAACCATTAAGCTCTTACCTCAATTTCCTGGCACCTCGGACGGGACAGGCGTCTTCACCATCCTGACCCAACTCTTGCTGTTCCCGCCAATGGAGCGCAGGCTAGGCGGACCACGCAACGTCATCCAAAGAGTACTGCTGCTTCTACCTTGCGTCTACCTACTATTCCCACTCGCCAACCTCGCGGCTCGAACCGGCGGCAAGTCGTGGACCTGGCTCGTGCTCTTCCTCATCCTTCCTTTCAAGACGGTCTCCAACACGGCCGCAGCCTCGGCCACGCTGCTCGTCATCAATTCGGCACCGCATCCTGGCGCTTTGGGGACATTGAACGGGTTGAGTCAGACATTGGCGAGTCTGTCGCGTGCGTTTGGGCCATTGGTGTCCACTTCGCTCTTCGCGTTCTCAATCAGCCACAGGCACATCTTGGGCGGAAACCTGGTGTGGCTCGTCATGGGTTCGGTGCGTCTCTTGCTTTATTTCATCCCTGGCTTGCTTTTTATGCGCATGAGAGACGACGAGGACTGACATTTGTGAACCTCCTACCCTACCTGCAGCTCTCATTTCTGTGCTGGGCGCTGACCTTGCGCATTCCTGTAGCATACAATCGGCGCAACATGAAGAAGAAGGCAGTCGGTCCCGCGCGGCGCTGAGTCCGGCACAAACCTTTTTGACGGAGTGAGCTCCTGAATGACACACGACCAATCCACTTCAAAGCTATGCAACATCGTCAGCACCAGCATGATCATCCAATGACAAACAGCACGCTATTACGAACTCCTCTCTCACGAAATTCTTCACGAAACCTTCTCAAAACCACGACATTGTCTTCGAACAAAACTGTACATAGGATTCTTGGGGAGCATTCGCCAGGTCTTTGCGGGTAACAAGATATGTTTTCGTTTCCGGTAGTCGTCCAGGGGTGGGTCTATATCTACTGGGCATGGCCCAAAACCGGTGTCAGGCGGCGGACGTGCGTTCGAACTTGAGGAGGTCTGTGAAGGTCCAAAAAAATGGTCAGCAGCGGATCGGTCGCTCGCTCGACGTGTATGCATTGCACACAACTCACTCGTGACGTATGGCTGTAGTCAGGGACGCATGAGGCAGGTCGCAGGATAGGGATGATTTCAGCAATTGCGCGACGGACCTGCATGAGAAAGGGACCGACTCACGTATTCAAAGATGCCCTTGCTCTCGTCGATCCACTTGCGGCCATTGCTGTCACCGTGCTCGTAAATCTTGTCCCACTCCGCCCGCAACGCCGCACGGTCACGCTCTCCCAAAACGGAGATATAGCTCTTGCTCAAGACTCGGTTCCAGGCATCTTCCTTTGTGGTAGGCAAGATGCGGTAGTGATCTTCTTGCGGCAGGGCATGGAAGTACTTGCTGTATGCTTGGGTCTTGTACATGTCCTTCCAGAGACCCAGTCGATATTGGGGAGTGCCCTTTTCGTGGGACTCGTACGCGTCGCGCAGACGAGCGACCCACGGAGCTGTGCGAGATGGATCTTGGGGTCAGCACTTCTGAAGCGTATCATTGCAAGCTTTTCGTAAAAGTTTCGGCCAATACTCACCTGCGTCGCGATCTTCCAGGTTCCAGATGAGCGCAAGCACGCCGTTCGGCTTGAGTGCTCGAGCAAAGTTGCCCAAAGCGACCTCGTGATCCTGTGCCCAATGCCATGCCTGAGCGATCATGATGACATCGTAGCTGCCCTCTGCTTCAGCTGACAGCGGGAACTCTTCAAAAGTACCCTCCTGTACCTCGATAGATTGGGCTCCGTTTGAGAAGATGTCGGCGTCCAGGTACGAGGGCAGGACGGTATCGAGTCCCTGCTGGAAGCTTGTGCGCATGCCCGGGCTCGGCTCAAAGATGGAGAGAGTGCTGACCTGGATCTTGTTCTTCTCCGCTCCGTTCAATTCGACGATTGCATTTAGGAAGGAGCGAGTGGAAAGGCCAGTGCCGGCACCGAACTCGGCGACTTTGATGGGTCCGCCTTGAGACGCAGCGATGGCGCTCTTGACGATGGATTGCATGGATCCTGATGGGAATGTCGGTCGGGCACGGTCGTAGAGGCCCATGCCTGTTGCCGTGTTGAATCCGACGCGGGCCATTTCGTGGACCTGCTTGTTCGGTGCGTCTGTCATGCTGAATGGGATGGATGTACTAGAATGGATTTGCCTGGTAGAAGAAGCTGCGGGTGCCAGGTGTGGTATCGCCAAGATGCTAGCTGTGGGAGTCAAGCGCTTGAAGGACTGATGAGAAAGGCGTGATGTGGAACGAGCGAGCATTGGGGGAAAGACAGGACAGGTCCGCTTTATATGCCTGCTTTGAGCCAGACAATTATCATCAGCTCAGCAAATCCTGCTCCCCCTTCGAGGGAAGGAGTCCACTGGCTAGCATCAATGCCGACAGATCCTCCGGACCAACCTCACCTTTGGTGCAACGATGCGCTGCTAGAGTAGAGTTCCAGCCTCGTTGCTAATCAAATCACTGTGCGTTCTGAACGGTGCGGGATGAGTAGTCCCACCGTCGAAACCCACGCGGAAATCGTGTCGAGGCAGAGATGAGATGCAGAGATCAATCGAGACACACGCTGGGGGGACACCGCAGACTGAGCTTCTTGGTGAATGAACGAGTGTGGGAATGATCGACGACTAACTACTGCCTGGCTCAGCCTAAGCCGAGCAAGGACGCGGGTTTGTCGGATTTGTCTGCAATGCCTCATCGTCGACGGCACGCTAGCGACCATCCACACACAGGCACCCCTCCATACGCGCGCTGGACAGAGCAGAAGCCTCTCTGCTGCTGCTGCCGTCCATGCGGTGGGGAATGAGCTGTTCCATGTGAGCGAATCTCGTTGTTCCCAGCCAACTGAGCCAAGAGCTGGAGACAAAGGGAAGCAAGCTCCTGCAGGAGGTGACCAAGAGTCCAAGACTAGAACCAAGATCGTGGAACAGCAGATGTTCCATGGCGTGCAAAGAGCAGAGACCATCTCCATTCAAACGCAGACAGCACTCCTTGTGTGTGAGAGTTTGGAGAGAGAGTAATGCAGCTAGGTGGAAAGCTCATGGGCTGTGGAACATTGCCAGCGCACAAGCCGGGAAAAACAGGCCCATCCCAGTAGTGACTACTGCATATGAGATGAGATTCTCTGGACTGAGCGCACTTGGGGCCGACCCAGCGTCAACAGCAAGGTCCGTCCTCAGTCGCGGTCATGAGTTGCCCAGCAATAAGAAGGCGGAACAGCGGCCACGAACCTGACCTGCTGGTATCCCGTCCCCCACCATCATCCCTATTGAGAATACAGTGGAGTTCCATCAACAACCATCATCCATCATGACTACTCCCCTGAAGATCGGATACGTGCCCGAGCACTTCTCCTCGCCCCTCTTGCAGCTCGCAGCGACTGAATGGGGCAAGCAGCATATCGCCCTCGTCTCCCAGCCCAGCGGGACCGGTCAGATGCTGACCTCGCTCCAGCCCGAGCAAGAGGGCGGCCGCAAAATCGATGTTGCCGTCGCTTTGACTGAAGCCTTGATCACAGGCATTGCCAAGGGCCGCAAGGACTACACCCTTGCAGGTAGCTACGTCCGAAGCTCTCTCAACTGGTGAGTCCTCTGGGGGAGAAGCGCAGTGGCCAAATCTCAGTGTTGATGATTCTGTCGCGCACAGGGCGGTGATCACGGGCACAGATCCAAAGGCGGACAAGTACCAAACCATTGCAGACCTTCGCGGCGCTCCCATCGGCATCAGCCGCATCGGATCTGGCTCCCAGATCATGGCCAGCGTCATGGCAATGCAGCAGTCAGTCAAATGCTGGATTGGAGGTTCCTTGCCGAGTGTCTTCCGTCTGACCTCCCGCTCGCCCTTTCTTTCCACAGAGGTTGGGTCGATGAAAACGGTCGACCGGACAACATCGACTTCAAGGTGAACGACACTTTCAAGAACCTCCGCGATGGTGTCAACCAAAAGACGGAGGAACTCGCCACCGGTGCTTTCATGTGGGAGTGAGTACCGCCTTCACACGTATGTGGGAAGAGGAGAGCGGCAGTGAACACTCACATCAAACTTGCCCGCTTCTGTAAAAGACACTTTACCACTTGGCCCTACGTCACCAGCGGCGAAGTCCGCTTCATCGGAAACGTGCCCACTCCCTGGCCCTCATGGACAATCGCCGCTTCCTCAGACATCGCCACCTCGCCCGAGCTCGCCGAGTTCCTCTCCCAGGCACAGACCTTCATGTCCGACTTTGCCACTCCCGACAAGGTCGCAGACGGCTCTGCGTCCGCCTTCATCCAGGACCACTTCAAGTATGAGAAGAAGGACGTCGACACCTGGCTCGACTCGGTCCGTTGGGCAGGCGACAAGCGTCCCAACCCTACAGGTCAAGATGAGGCAGCCAAGGCTAACGCCAAGCCTGGTGAATGGGTCGCTCCGGCTGCCCCTTCCGTCGGACAGAACACGAACAGCACCACCGTCTCTCGTGGCACGCTGTCCCTGGTCCTGGACACGCTGGAGAAAGCCGGAGTCCTCACGCGCCCCGCTGACGGCTGGGATCTCAAGTCGTTTGTCTCCCAGGACTCGACTCTGGTGGAGTAAATGATCTTCCACGTCTTCTCTTTCTTGACGACATTTTCATACAGAGCGTTCAATACAAACAAGTTTACGTCCCAGTCGCCTGTTGTGTGATGGCCGGAAAAGCCAGACTTGCCTCTAAAAGTGTATCTCCGTCCGTTCACTTTCTGAAGTAATAGTGTAGCTACAGCAACGAAAAGCAGCATACATCCAGGCAGCAGTCAGAGAGCACACTCCTAGGCTCATGCCGCGGGCGGTGCCACAGGCTCCCCAGCCAGCTCAGGACCCTTGACATCTTTGCCTGTACCGTCACTTGTGGTGGCACTCCGTTTTGCCCGGGCCGCCTCAATGGCCTGGACCTGGGCGGGTCGGAGCGCAGCCATGAAGAGGTCCAGTCGCGGCGTATCGACCAGGTGCATCCGCGCAAGCTCGATGACGTTGCCAATGATGGGCAGCAGCTGTTTCAAGAGCGTGCATGCTCAGTCAAACTTTTTCTCGAGCCACACAAATCAGGTCTGCAAAAGAAAAGGAACGCTCGACTCACCTCCATGGGTCGGCCATTCTCCAGATCGAGCAAAATACTCGGCTTGAAGTCTGGGCTCATGGTGTGTTTCGGCTTCGGAACCGTCGTCGTCGTCGTTGGCGCAGAGTCCGAGGATCCACTGATCGCCTTCTCGCCGCTCGCTTTGAGGGCCGCACTTTGTTGTGCGCTCTGTGGCACACTCCGCATGTCAAGGGTAACCTGGAGCGCATCATCGACCGAGCTGGCTGGGAAGACGTCCTCAGAGATGCCACACGCCCGAGCCACGTACAGGATTTCGAGCATCGTCCTTCGCACACAGCTGATGGTGTAGTGCAGCGAGGCCTCTGAGATCAGCGCGGCCACCGGTTGGCGGGAGCAGCAGGAGAGAGCGCCCCAGGATGCATTCCACAGCACCTTTTTCCACCGCAGTGGCTGAACATCGTCAGCAGGCTGAGGTGTTGCACCGCCCTTCTCGAGGATCTTGACCAATTCATCCACGCGAGCTTTTGCATGCTCTGCGTCTGGTTCCCTACCTTTGAATTCGGATGCGGAGCCAGAAAGCTTTCGAGCTGCGTCTCCCTGAAGCTCGGCCGCAGCAGCCGAGAGAGGAGAAGGGTACACACCCAGACTCAACCTCTCCAGACTCCCATGCTCGACCCGCTTGCCGCCATCGAGCAGGTTGGATGCGATCCAGGACACCGCGCTGATGACGGATCCCGCAAGGCCTTCGTTCAGCACGAGGGTCTCGTACGGCTCTTGCTCTGTCGCCACCCCGTTCTGGACGAGGATGATGCTCGGCAGACCCGATTCTGGCACATGCTCGTTGGGGAACTCGGCCGGGTTGCGGAGGAACGGCCGGATCACGTCCGAGGTCGGCTCGAGATCGGGCACACACTTGAACGCGCACAGCACATAGTCGTAGTATTGTTCTCGTGCCTCTTCTGGGGTGGCGATGACTCGGTGCGGTCTCCAGTTGGGATGGTTGCCAAACTTGTCTGAGCGGAAGTCGAGGCCGTGCTGCTTGACGTGCTCGTAGTTGGAGCGGCACACGGCCGTCACTTGGGCCCCACCTTTAGACAGGGCGACAGCGTACACTGAGCCCAGCGCTCCGAGGCCAATCACGAGAACCTGAGGTGCCATTGTTCTTCTCGTTCGACGTTGACAACTACGTCATGATGGTCTCTCCCTTTCCTCTCTTTGGGACGACTCGGAGCCTTTCCCTAACAGCGAACAAGTGGTGCTCTCTCTCTCTCTCTCATCCCATCCAGCCAGACAAACGAATCAAGTGTGCGGTGAAGACAGGATGAATACATCGATTGATTCAGATCAAGATAGGGTGAGCAAGGCAATGTATAGTAGGCGAAAGATAGCTCGACCTGACAGCACGAGGCGTTGAATCCAGTTTTCCTCCATCTATGAGAGTGCTTTCTGTGTTTCCCGTGCGAGGCTGCTGGAAGGGGTTCGGTCGGGCCTGCAAGGACAGCGAAGGCATCGAGGTACCGTTCTGATCCGTTCCTTGAGCTGAGAGTCCCGATCGAGTGAGCGTCGGGCAGGTATTTTTGGCCAGAACATGCGGGATTGGGGTGTGTGATGGACGCAAGAACAGGTCGTATGGAGTGCCGCCGAAAGGCAGAAACGGCAGGCGATAACGCAAAAGGACGCCGTGGCGATGGTGGCAGTAGTACTTCGAACATATGAGTGACGATTAGGATAGTAGATGACACCGGGAAAAAGGGTGAAAGATGGGCGAGAGAGACCGGGTCGAAAGATGGAAGGATATGCGTTCGGGATCGATGCTGCTGCTTTGGAGAATAAAATGTGCGTTTGAAAGAAGGCGAAAAGTTTTGTAGCGGTGGTTGAAGAACAATTGTAGTTGGATGATGGAAGAATAAACAAGAAGAGAAGGACAAAGGAAGAGGACTTGCTGCTGTAGGAGAGAAGTGCTGAGCTGCTTGCTGGTAAAGATATCTTGTAGGCGTAAAAAATGTAGGGTCGATATTAAAAGAGGAGGTGCGGCCTAGTGTTGTTTGACGGTCGGAATGATCTGTCGGAGGCTTGGAAGATGAGTCATCGTCCAGCCAGAGGCTGATTGAGCACCACGTCCGGGTCGAGCGGAACCTGCCGCTCCCCGTACGTGCCCGAGGTCTCAGGTGCGAGATCAGACCAGTAGAGCACATCGCCCCTCTTGATCACTCGGGGCCCATTCGCTCCCGACCCACTGCCAGCACCAGACTTGGTAGCTGGAGTCTGCTGCGCACTGCCGCTCTGGTATGCCCAGCTGGGCGAAGCGCTGCTGTTGCTGTTGCTGTTGCTGCTGCTGTCTGAGACTCGGATCGCAGGAGGGTTCACCGCCGCCGCCCGTGACTGATGAAGCACCGGACGAGCCTCGACCGGGTAATCTCGCTGGGACGGCATGGGCACATCTCCTCCCTTGTCCGCATCTCCCGCCGGTGAGGCCGTTGTTGCTGCCGCAGACGGCGGTAGTGCTCGACGGTAGGTGCCGGCATAAAAGTCGGTCGGACCCCGGTTGGGCGACGGTCCTCGGCTCGTGCTGCTCTCGCCTGAGGGGCTGCTCCATCCAGCGGTCGAGGCTGAGCGCATCGTCCGGGAGGCGAGTCGGTGGACCGAGCCCGAAGCCATCAGCGCCACCGGCGGAGCTGGAGAGGCAGCACCACTCCGATTGGCAGCCGAAGACTCGACCGCAGAAGTGGTGGCGCCCAGACCCATCGACGTCGTGGGGCCAGAGAAAGCAGCGGTAGGTTGGGGGATGTAAGGCGAAGCCAAGATGCCCGGTTCACCGGGGACAAAGCGTCTCTCCCGGACCGAGATCTCGGATCGGTGAAGGACTGTCCGGTGACCATTCGAGCTTCTGTGGTTGGCAACGCTCGAGGTACAGCGGCTGCAGGGGGCCACAATGTGGTAGCCGACCTGAGCACCGCAGCCGTAGCAGCCGAGCGAGTGAGTGATGCAGTCACAGGTCCGCTCCACGGGAGGAGGAATGTATAGGGGCCCGCAGTTGAAGGGGATCGAATCTGTGCTGTACAGTGTGATGTGAGGCTCCAGCAAGAGAACGGCCTGTGGATACTCAGAAAGCAGTCCATCAGCATTGATCGACTCGGTGATCCCGGGACACCGGTACGGCGACCATTGACACACTCACCTTCTGACCACGATTGCTTAGGAAGGTCCCACAGTATTTGCAGTTGAGCAGATAAACCCGGTGCCGGGGCTCCGAGCTCTTGGAGGAGGAAGCATTGTTTACCGAGTTGGCTTGCTGTCTCTGCTGTTGTTGCAAAGCGGCTTGCTGCTGCTGCTGCTGTTGTTGCTGTTGCTGTTGGTGATGAAACTGTTGCTGGAGCACATAGGATTGCTCGGCGGCCAGCGAAGCTGTCCGTTGGTAGGCTAGATATTCGAGCTCCCGTCGGTATGCCTCCTCCCGCTCGTTCTGTGCCCTTCGGCGGGCAGCCGCCGAGTTGGACAGGGCGGTCGCAGCCGCCGCTTGTGCATCGGCCTCGAGCACTTGTTCCATATCGATATCGCGGATCTGGTAAGCTGATGGGTCAGGGGTCCACAAAGGGGTAGGCTGAGTCCAGTCCTCGAGCGGGCCGGAGGAATGGCTAGAGCTTTCGAAACTTGTTTGGCTGAATCTGCCTCCGTTGCGGTCCAGTTGCTGGAGGGGTTCGGAAGGGTATACTTGGTTGATTTGAACGCCGGTTTGGAGCAAGTCTTGGTGGAGCGCTCGATCGCTGAGCGTCAGTGTCCTGGGAGAGTCGTTTGACGATGTCCGGGGAGGGGTGCTGATGTTATCGTACGGTCGCCGAGCACGGGCAGAGTTGCCGGGTACAGACCAGTTGGATAATCCGTACGGTTCGGAGGTGCCTTGGCTGCTGCCTGACCTTCCGAGGTTGATGACTGATGAGGGTGAAGACAATTCGGCAGATGCCCGGGATGGGCGATGAGACAGATTCGGAGAGGGCATATATGTATGAATATGCAAACCGTAAGATACGGGGGGCGATGAAAGGGGGACCCGATCCGGTTGTTTGATGAGGCGAACGATGGGACTGGGTTGTGGGTGGTGTGTGTGCGACTCAACTCGGTCTCTGCGCTCGCTGGTCTGGTCCAATCTGAGGGAGTCCGTCTGTACAACAACAAGTAATCTGCCGTCTCAAAAATGAAGGAATCTGATTTCCGACCCGAGCGATCTGGGCAAGCTGAATGCCGTCTAATTCTGGTGGAGGAAGATGAGCAGGGGGCCAGGCTGTGCTGTGTGAGTGCGACCAGAAGATGAGGTTTCTCAATGCTGGAGGCGGTGGGTAGCACAGAGGGACTGGCTCGATCTGAGGCCCGGGAGTCGTACTTGGGCTGACGGGGACCGGTGCGAAAGAGGCGGGGGACCTGGTGTGCGACTTGGGTCAAGGAGATGAAGAGGGATCCTGCGCAAAAATTAGGGAGGGGAAGGGAAACAAGGCAACAGGAGATGTGAGCTCAGACCGCGCGCGCTACCAGTCCAATGTCTTATATATAACAGGCGAGAAGGAGAAGGGGGAGAAGAGGGAGAGAAGGAAGTTGAGACAAGGAAACCGGGAATGAGCATGGAAGATAGGAGAGGTGGAGAAGAAGGGAACAAGTGGGCTTCGCTCATCAACATCGAGGCTGAAACCGGCCTGTAAAAAGTAAGACGGACGTCTCACAAGTGGGCACACACACACACATTATTGAGTGCATGCATGCATAATGTCAACTAACACATCCTGAAAGGGCAGTTTAGGTTGCTTTGTTCTCGCACAAATCGGACTCAGAGCGCCAAGCCGAGTCTTGCTCCTCCTCCTCCTGCGGCCCTGTGTTCGAACTTTGACGGCCTGCACACATGCTGCAATCCCGGCTGCCAAGTGGAGACGAAGGGTGGTCTCTCTGTGCCAGAGATTGGTGTGTGTGAGTGAGTGAGGGAGAGACGAGACATGTACCAAAGTACGGAACTTGCCCGCTTTTCCTTCCTTGCTTGCTCCAGACTTGTGGCCCTGGACTGGCTTGGATGTGGCAGGAGGAGGAGCATCAGTGTTGGTAGCGAAGCCAAATAAACATCGATGCGTTTCGTTGCTGCCTCGATAAATTATTGATTATCTTTCTCTGTTCTTCCTTTCTGCCTTGCGAATCCCGCTAAGATCGAGAGAGTCTCTCTCTCTCTCTTTCTCTCTCCCTCTCTCTGACTGGAAGTCTGCCGGCCCGCCTATATAAAACCAGAAACCACCTCTTCTTCCCTTTTGCTTGTACATACGCCGGCATGCATCTAATCATGGCCTAATGGAGGAGGTCTACGGGAGGGGTGACAGCCTCGCCTCGGGCCCCTCAACCTTCTAGTGGCCGCAAGCGCCCATACAGAATCCACTCATCACTGTGCTGTGCCTTGCGCCCCCTTCCGACCTTTGTTTGCTTTGTTGCAACGCCCGCTCCAGGGAATGGGGGGGACTTTGGTCAGCTCAGCTTTGCGTATCGAGATCAGGTCTGGACAATCCACCCGGTCAGACTCGGGCCTGAGCAACATCTGACACCCCCACCCGCTCTCTCCAAGGGGAAGCAGCAGCTGTAGAAATTCGATCCAGATGCGACCCCGCGTCAAAGTCAAGCTGGTAGAAAAGTCTTGTTTGGCTAAGTGCAGTGCGGTTGGGGTTTCCAATCCGAGCCGAGCTGGATCCAACGGCGAATTCTGTGGGTACATATGTGGGTGGACCACCTCGAAGAACGAACGACCTGATCCGATTTCCTTGCATCTCGAAATGCACCAGTGCACATGGATTTATGTATGTATTGCATGCATATGGATAACGCATGCATGGCTGAGGTTCCAAGTGAGCAAAGTGAGACATCGTTATGCGAGGAAGCCCTTAACACAGAGCGAGCGTTCGCGCATCAGCAGCAGAGATCGGCTCGTGAGTTCCACCTTCGCTCCCGCTGTCAGATCTTCAGGGCCTGTTTTATCCAGCCCAACTCCTCCCCAGCCTTCTGATCCGCGCCGACGCTGGCATGTGCCAGAAGAATCACCTCCACCCGGCCAGGCACGTCCCCCTGACCAATTTATGTACCCATGCCCACCCGATCATGGAATGTGTAAGAGTCAAGATCTGGATCCCACAACCTCCAGTCTGGTTTCCCTCTTTCCGTGCTGTCCAAACCCCCAACTCCCAAGCAAATACAGGGAGGACTCCATGTGCGGAAGAAAGCAGGCATGCATGGCAGTGAGCTGAATCCTGCAGGTAGGACCATGGCCCAAAGCCAAGGAGCAGAGTCCAAGATAGGAACCATGCATTCCTCCATCTACAAGCTGTGTCACCTGCAGAAGGGCCTGGCTGCAGCTGCAGTTCTCATCCAACCTGCATCAATGCTCCTATGCACGAGCGCATTTTCCGTCAGAGCTGAGGCACGAGCTTGACAGCCCGCCCGCGCTCGGTCGTCCAACAGAGGCCCCCACACGATCAGCATTGGCCGGCTGGGTGTAGACCAATACGATCGTCAACAGCATGCGGGAGTCGAGCTCGACATTGAATCCTTGGTTTCGGCTCAGTATCAATGCCGCCTAGGAAGGAAAGTCTTGGTTTGTTGCATCTGGCTTAGCATGGTCGGACTTCCGGATGCCCAGAACATATTCTACATCGCTTCTGCAAGCGCTGCAAGGAGTACAATACATGTCTGCCCTTGGTGAACATGCGAAGTGACAGCTGTTCATAAGGCCGCAAATGTCAAGATCCCGGCCTTCAAAGCCACAACAGGCTGGCACATTGGCGACCAAGGGGCACTTCGTTACCCTAAGGTCGGGTCAGCTGGCGGCCGCTAGGCACAGCTATGTACATACAACACAGGTCGTGCAGGACGATGGATGAATGAGCATGTGGAGAGGCGTCCAATAACATGGGTGGATGGTGCAGCAAGCTCAGACATGATGAAAAATCAATATCGGGACCTTGGCCTCATCAACGCGCAGATGCGTTAAGAGCACATCTAGCGCCAGCATGACCGAAAGGACAGCGCAGATGACAACAGAGCCACTGGGATTTCCATTCTCCCGTCAAAACGAGCAATCCTCCATAGCTGGCGAGGTCGAGGCGGGCTCTTCCGATTCTGGTGCAAGTCGGACTTTGCGAGGGCTCATCGGAAGGGCTTGACGCTTCAGAGGGTTGTCATAGCAAGGCAAAGACGTGAGTCAGACAGGGCCCCTTGACAAGTGGAACATGTTCTCTGCCTGCCCGCCGCCCCGCCGACGAGTTGGCGAGGTGTCATCAGTGCAACAGGGGAAGATTGGCGCTGGTGAGAGAGAAGGGATGCGGCTCGCGCCAGTTGAGGAGGCGAGTGTGCAAAATAAACCATGGAAAATTGAAACCACCAATGGAACCGATTCAGTCTGGAGATTCACCAAGGCGTTAGTCCATGCCCGTGGTCCAGACAGACAGCCAGCCAGCACATCATCATCATCACCATTCCACCTCCACTGAGGCTAAGCACGCACAGCCTCCCTCAGTGGAGGGCTCACCCATACAGTAGCCTGCGGGCCGAGATCAAGCAAGAAGGTCGCCTCTGTGGCGGATCCGGGGAGCTGGATCTTGTGCTGTTCCGGTCCCGTTCCTTGGGAGTGTTCCCGCTTGAAGCTCATGCCCGTTGGTCAGGCGGCATGTACGATCCTCCAGTTCGAGCAGCGTACGCATGGCCTCTGAAAAGTACTCTGCTTTCCGTCGCTGGCCGGGCAGGGCATGCACAAGGATTTTTTCCCCCCAATTCGAGTGCGTACTGGCGTTCTCGCGAGTGCGCGCCAAAAATCACAACATTGGCCGGGGCAGCAGATACGTTGAGTATGAAAGTTCACTTGGTATTGCTTTGGATTCAGGGGATGGGGGAAGGGCATGGTCGACGGGGACGGCGTTGACGCGTGCGGGCGGGGATCAGTTGTTGTACTGGTCGTCGTAAGCCTGGGTAGCCTCTTGCTCTGTGGAGATGCGGGATGCGCGTGCGTCAGCCATGGTCATCCTGCTGAGTGTCAATGCACCGTGTCCAAAGGCACTCACGAGCTTGGCGCTTGGCTTGCTCCCGGTCGCTGAGCACGGACATGATCATTTGTAGTAGCAAGTGTGGGTCAGCAACTACATGCCATCGCAACAAGAAAGGCACGACTCACAGGTAGTCTAGACCCTTGGTCTCAAAGAGCTTGTCGACCTCGGCACCGGCAAAGCCAGCGACGAGCTCCTTGGCAAGCTGGTGGTTCTCGGGCTTGCCGTTGGCTTCCTCGTGCTTCTCGTAAGTGCGCATGGCCTCAAAGGCGGCACCGCCGGCCAGGACCTCGTGGGAGAGCTTGCCCTCGTGCTGGTCGCCGTAGACTTGGTCGTGAGAGTCGGAGGAGCTGTTCGGGGTAGATGAGGCGTATTTCAGGAGAGGTGATGTGGTGTGTGTCAGTGGTGGGGAGATGCACGATGGAAGAGGGATGTTGCTCACAAGAATCCCATATTGAATGTGTGAATTGGACTTGAAGGTTGGTGTGAGTGGATGCAGATGTGAGGGAAGATGCGTCAGTGTGGTGGGAAGGGGAAGGAAGATCAGTGAAAAAGGCAAGCGCTTTATGTAGCCCTTTACTACATTACAGGAAGCTCCAGGAAGCTCTGTGCCGCGATTGGAGTGACAGGCGTCATGCGTCGGCACGCCGGCTGGGGATAATGTGTCTGCATGATTCAAGATTTAAACTCTCGAACAAAGGCATGCACGGCGGGGCAGAACTAGAGAGGGAGATCAGATAGTGAGCAAGGGTTCGCACAAAGAATCTTCCGGGAGCGAATAGCCTCTAGCCTTCTGGAATGTTGCGACTTGCGACAGCATGGCAGCCTGGCCTGCCAGCGGGAAATTGCGGCGCGACCTGACCCTGGTTGTGATCACAACGTTGATTGTCCGCGAGACCCCTTTGTCTTCAGGAGCGACCGATCAGGGTGTGATGGTTTTGGTGCATGAGGCATTCCGTCTTGACCCTGCTGAAAGATGAGCGAGCCTCATCTCAGCTTCACACAAAGGGTGATTGCTCCCGCTGTTCCAGTCCGTCGACATGCTTTCCCCGCACTTGGGCCATTGGACTGAGGACCCACAGTCACGCGAGTCGCCCAAAGTGCATGCAGTGTAGGTATGTGCGATGAGCAGGGAGGGCAGGTCAGTGTGAATTGTGGAGGAAGAAGGCGGTGTGCAATCTCAGATGGAAATGAATATAGCCGTCTTCAGCCGCGGTCTCAACCGACGGGCCGGCGGTCGAACTCCACAAATGGGAAGGTGACGTCCCAGAGGCAGCATGGAATGAGCTGGAATGCGCCAGCTGGCATCGGGGGACCAGCAACCAAATGGGGATCATCTCGGTCATCAGTGACGCCAGATCGACAGATCCGGGGCGCGTGAAAGGGGAGCTAGCACACATCACATCATGATGAGTCTTGATTGAGAGCGGGATGAAGGTTCTGACGCAGGGCTGTGCATGCCAGCCAACGCACGGGCCATTGAGGAAGCACACATTCCTCCCCGCCTTTCTTCTTGCAACTGCAACCGCTTTGCTGGCACAATGAGAGCACACAGCAGAAGGAGCTTGCCAGAGAGACACAAAGACAGCGAGACTGAAGTGACTCGTAAGCCACTGCGCTCTTGCCACGCTGGAGCCAATCTTGTTACCCGGTCCAACCGGCGGGGCTTGTCGTGCATGCATGCAAAACGGTCGCCGGGCCGCTTGCTACGAGACAATCGGAATTGGATGGACAAAGAGCGGGCCAAAGGCTTGTCCCCTCACTACTTTGCACTGCCTCCTTCTTCGCTGTCAACGGGCGGAGTTCGTTTGTTCAACATGGGAATGCAGCTCTCACCCGACTGAAGGGACAGTAACAGTGTCCATGGACAAGGACAGTTTCGTTTCTCGCCCGTTACAAAGGTTACAGGGCTGATGATCATGCACACCTCGCCTGATGATGATGGACATCCCGTGCGCCTCTGCGTGCCTGGGTTCCTTCCTGCCCAACAAACAATCGGGGCCTGGGTTGCAGACGTAATGCAGAGAGGGGGGGCGGATGAAGCAGGCAGGAGCGAGCGAGCATTGCGCAACCCCGGCAGGAATTCCAGAATCGGAAGGAATTGGGCTGTACCAGGCACCAGATCAGTGTCTCGCCCCGTTTCAAAGTGGCCTGTGCGCCCACAATGGGAAGGTGACCTTCTCAAACGCATATAAGCCAGCTCCCACCTCGACGAACTGGTTGCAGATAGTGCCTCCCCCACGCCAAGTTCATCCTCACTCCAGTACACTCACACACACTTCACACCACAATCAACATGGGATTCTTGTGAGTGCTCATAGTGTACCGCTCTTCATGCTGCTGTCATCTAACCTCGACGCCCCTTCCTCCAGCTCTTCCGAAAGCCACCAGGAGGTTTACAACGCCGACGGTTCCCAGAACCACGAGGGCAAGTTCTCTCACGGTGAGTCTCCTGCCGCATCATCACAACCATCACAGCTACTGACGCGATTGGTGGGATTTTTGAAATTGAAGAGCTCATTGGTGGTGCGGCCGCTTTTGAGGCTATGCGCGCCTACGAGCAGCACGAGGCTCGCGAGGGCAAGCCCGCCAACCACGCCCTGGCCAAGGAGCTCCTCGCTGGCTTCGCCGGTGCCGAGGTTGACAAGCTCTTCGAGACCAAGGGCCTCGACTTCCTCGACCGTGAGAAGGCCAAGCGCCACGCTCGTGAGTAGCTCCTGCAGCACTGTCATGCCCACGCCAATATGTACTGACCTTCTCTCCCTGTCCACCTTCTCCAGAGCAAGAGGCTGAGCAGGCTTACAACCAGCAATACCAGTAAACGCGTCGCCTTCCAATGTTCGCTAGTGCTTGACGTTTTACCCCACGAAGAAGAAATGAAACCAGTGCCTGCAGGCAACATTTGACTTTTGCTTTCGCAGTCTGGCACCAGGAACTGTAGATGTGATGAGCAAGTGAGCAAGTGTCAATGCCACGCGGGAGGAAGCATCTGCCTAAGTTATGCCTCAGAACAACGCGTCAGCTCGTTCCCACGACGTGGTGCTCCCCATCATACACGCAGTTTAGCGCTGCGCGTCTGTGTGCATGATGAGGGTGTTGCTAGTCACGCGAGTGCGTCCAGACAAGGTGAGATGCGCACGTTCCATCTTGCGTCGCATGCATTCGTGCCAGCGATTTGTTTGCAAGGCACGCGAAGGATAGCGCGAGCAGAGCACAGGAATCACAAGGCCTGGCCCCGCGCCAGATGGCAATGCATCCCGCACCGTCGGGGCGTTGAGACTTCTGGCATGGCATGAGCTTTCATGAAAATCCCTGTCGAGGTGACGACGACTGACGAGGCGCCAGCTTCTGTGAGCTTTAAATTATGGGCCCTCCATCCTCATGGCTGTGCAACGTCCGCTCCCATGCACGCCCAACCAGGAGGACTTCCTCGATGCAGGAGCTGGGAGGGGACCGGGTCAAGGGCGGGAGCAGTGTTCCTGGAATGCTTGTCCAGCGGAGGAAGTCCACTTGCGTGCTTCATGGGACGTCAACAAGCACGAACGCAAGCTATATAATCCGCTGCATCCATGATGGATCCTTCTGTGTCCCGCGCTTGTCCTTCGCTCCCTCAGCTCACCATCTCTTTCCTTTAAGCTCTCTACAACCCAGCACAGCTACCTTGAAACCATGGGATTCTTCTCTCACCATCACCACGAGGAAGTCTACAACGCCGAGCCCGGCCAGAACCACGAGGGCAAGTTCTCCCACGAGGTATGTAAGGGTGTAGCTGACATCCATCAACCTCCACAGCACATTCTGACCATGCAATCAACGTGTTCTAAAAGCTCGTGGGCGGCGCCGCAGCTTTCGCTGCCATGAAGGCATTCGAGGACCACCAGCGCAAAGAGGGCAAGCCAGTCAACCATGCGTTTGCAAAGGAACTCATCGCCGGCTTTGCAGGCGCCGAGATTGACAAGCTCTTCGAGACCAAGGGCCTCGACTTTCTCGACAAGGAGAAGGCAAAGCACCACGCTCGTAAGTGTGGAACAGTCCAACTTCCTGTAGAAACGCATGACTTCTCACATGCTTCTTCTTTTCCCAACAGGCGAGGAGGCGAAGCGCGCGTACGAACAGCAATATGAGTAGACTGTGGTGATCTGGAGATTTTCTCCCTCGCCATCTTGCCTCGCCTCAACCCGCACGAGATCTCTGATGGATCTGCACCGCAATCGTGATCGGTCTGAATCAACAAGAATCATCGTCCATTCAAAACAAGGGACGCCATCCATTTCAGGCGTGTAATGGCTTGCAGCTTGAATTCTGGCTCTGGCCTCCGCGAGTAGCTGGAAAAAGCTACCGTTTGGCTCAGTTCGAATCTTGCTTAGGCTAGCAGGTCCGCAGGGAATCCGGCAAAGTCGACTTGGTCCTGTACCTGCTGCCCAGCCGCAGTCTGGAACGCAACTCTTAGTCTGAGTCGAATTTGGGCCTGGCAGGAAGACCAGATTTCAAATCGCATGCAAGCATCGGTCAGCCAGGGTAAACAACATTGAGAAAAGTGAAGAGAGCAAGCTCACCCCTGGAGCGGCAATGATGCGCAACTGTTGTGTCTCTGTCGAGCCAGGCGAAACTGTCGCGTTCGAAATTGGGAGCATTTGCAGCTTTTGACTCTGCAGCATGTTCACACGGCGCATTCAACATCGGGCAAAAAGAGTCAGTCACGAATTGCCCATACTGATCATCTCACTATCTTCCCCGACGCTCACCTTTGGCACAGCTGCTTGGAAGTTGACGTTGGAAGCCGCACCAGATCGGGCTTGGAAGCGAGCCGTAATGCTGACCATCCCATTCTTGGCCGGGTTGACCACAGGCGTGAGCGTGATCAGTAGTCCATTTTGGTCATATGCTGTGTATGCCTGTGCCTGTGCTTGTTGTGGTGGCTGTGGTTGCGGCGGTTGAGGAGCGGCAGCCGGTGGCGCTGGAGTTGGCGCAGCAGCAGATGAAGATCCTCCCCCGAAAATGTCCGCTAAGCTGTCCATGTGGGAGGACGCAGCGGACGATTGTGTTGGGGCAGCAGCAGCAGCAGCAGCAGCAGCAGCAGCAACAGGCGCCGGCGATGCCGCTGAAGACGCGCCCGTGTTTCCAAACAGATCCATGATGTCGTTTACCGAAGCTCGTTGCGGTTGCTGGGCTGCAGCTGCCGCAGCAGGGGCAGGTGTGGATGTTGATGGTCCAGATCCAAAGATGTCCGCCAGCAGATCCTGAGTCGTCGCTCCGCCCAAACCAGCTGCACCCGCCGAACCAGCGCCGCTCGCACCAGCAGTCGGAGTGTTTGGAATCTCATCTCCCATCAGGTCCAACAGCGCGTCCTTGTCGGTACGCGTAGAGCCGACGGGTTTCGTCTCACTCGTTGTGCCCAGGACGGTCTGCTTGATCTCAGGCGGAGGCATGCTCTCCAGCACACCGTCTCTCAGATCCTTGCGCTTCAGCAGCGCCGAAAGCTCGACCGAGCGCGATTGGATCTCGACCTCGACCGATCGACCAAAGGACTGGACGATGGCCTCGGCCCGGTTGGCTTGGTCTGACGCAGAGGCGGGAAGGCGAGTGACGAGCTTGGCCAAGGCGGTAATGACAAACTGCTTGATGTTGTCGCTCACGTAGGGCGACTCCAAGACGTTGCTGAGCATGTCGACGACGTCCTTTGGCTTGACTTCTCGCACATGGTCCTCCTCCTCGTAGTTGCCTCCCTTCAGCAAGATTTCTCCAAATTCACCAATGACCCACACGGCGGCGAGGGTGAGGGATTCTTGGGAAAAGTCGGCATGCAGGGCGGAAAAGAGCTTCTGGACGGTGTATCCTTGGAGTTCAGGGGTGTGGCAGACGAGTCGGATGAAGCCAGATAGTACTTCTTCACGGACGTAATTGCCGGCCTGTGGTCGCGAATGTGTGTCAATGATACAGCATTCAGCTCACATAACCCGCTGAACACTCACCAACTTGAGCACTCTCAGAACAGTGTCGATGTGCCATCTCTTGTTGGGCGCAAACTTTTCCGCGGCGAGACAGACCTGGGTAGTGAGGCCGAGCTTGAACTCGTTATCACTGACCTCCAAAAAGGCGAGGAGTTCCCTGGTGAGAACGCGCACATTGGCCTCGTTGATGAGAGCGTAGGAGAGTTCCAAGGCGCGCCTGCGAATCGAGATATCCCCATCGCGGAGACAGTCGAGAATGATGTTGCGATGTCTCTGTACGGCATTAGTGTCCATGGCGACGACCTTGTTGAGAGTGTGTAGAGCAACGTAACGGATGTTGTTGTCCCTGTTGCTAAGGAACTTGCCGAGGATGTTGATGGCCATCACCCGCAGTCCGTTCTCGGCCTCGATCTCGAGGATGGTGAGCACGGCCTCGTAGAGAATCGAATTTCCCACATTCTTGCTGGCCTCGGTCGAGGTTGCGACCTGGGCGAGGATGTCGTTCATGGCGTCAGAGGCAGCGGCATTGCCCTTGCCGAGGACCCTGAGGAGCCGCAGGATCTTGACTTGGAGGAATGGGTCGGTGATGCCGCTGACATCGTGCTCGGGTGAATAGCCTGTTGCGACCAAGGCTTTGAGATGTCGCACAAGGAGGGGTACTGTTGAGCGGTAATTTTGGAGAATCTCTTCGTCGAGGCGGCATAGTTCGATGGCGAGGGTGACTCCACAGAGCAAGACGCCATGGTTCTTGTCCTGGAGGAGCTGCTTGGTGCGGTCAGCAAAGTGGTCGAGTAGGTCCGGCACCTTGCGGACGATTCTGATGGCGCAAAGGGCCGCCTTTCGTCTGATGTAGGTATTGGAGGAGCCCATGAGTTTTTCGATTTCGTTACACAGGTCTCTTGACATCTCTTCGGATGCAATGTTGGCGAATGTGCAGAGGGCGAGACCGACGATGTACATGTTGGAGTGGTTCATGTCGTTCTTGAGCCCGTTGGTGACGAGAGTGAGGACCTCTGTGTTCTCATCCAACAGGAGCATGATTCCGAGATAGCCAAGGCGCTTGTCGGTGAATCGAGGAGTGGCTACCAGCTTGAGGCATTCGACCTGGCCGAAATGGGCAGGATAGCCGAGCATGTGGATGTAGAGGAGCTTGGCGATGTTGTTATGTCTTCCGAAGGGGTCTTCATCCTTGAAGGAAGTTCGGATGGCGGCAGACTCCTTCTGGATGAGGGAGCGCTCGTCTGCGAGGGTGCGACACGATCGGATGGCCTTAATGAGGGCCTTGAGGTTGTAGAGTCCCGCCTGGGCGAGCAGTCCGCCGATGCGAGGGTCCAAGGCAGCGAGCTGCTGCTGCTTCTGGAAGAGCGTCGACATGCTTGCCTTTCCTTTCCTTTCCTTTGCCTCGCCCTGTCGTTGCTGGCTGCAATCAATACAGTATGGTGACCTGGAATGAAGCGGCGTGCAGGGAGAAGGTGGCCGATGCGTTGCGAGTCACGTGATCCACTCTGGACCTCCACTTTTGGAAGGCTCTCCATAATAACAAATTTTGGGACAGCTCTGACGAGACATCATCCTCAACGACGACACAGCGAAGGAGATGGCAGAACCGCAGAAGAAGAAGCAGAAGAGGAGGGATAACAGCAGCGGTAGCGGTAGCGGCAGCGCAGCGCAGGTGCTGGATGAGCACAGGCTGCACGTCTCTGGGCTGAACCCGGCGTCAGTCTCAGCAGACGACCTTTGCTCACGCTTCTCCTCCTTTGGCACAGTCACCGATCTCACCAACTGGCCCCCTACCAAACCATCCCAAGATGCAGTGGGAAGACCCATCACTTACACCTTCCTCACCCTCAAAACTACCCAGCAGCAGCTCTCGAGGTGTCTCTCCCTCCTGAACAACTCTGCATGGAAGGGATCCAAACTCAAGATCGGTCATGCTCATCAGCATTACTCGGCCAAGCTCCAAAAGGAAAAGACTCTCACCCAAGAGTCCGGCTGGAAACCACCACCCAAGGCTGAGCTCAAAGCAAAGCTATCTCTACTACCAGGCGGACAGTCTCTCACCCTCCAGCAGGTACAGTCATCACCTACACCTGCTCTGCCCAAGCTCAAGGCTATCCCGGCAGCTACTCAAGATGCGTCATCTTCAGACTCCAGCGGTGAGGATAGCGACGACTCACAATCGGATTTGGACTCGGACTCGGACTCAGAGACAGATGACCACCCAAAGTCAGAGGAACACAGCGTGGAGGGAGCTCAACAGGATCAAACCGGGCTCCTCGATGTCGCTTCCACGCAGGACCAGATGTCCGAAGACGAGGACGATCAGCAAGCTGAGCAGAGTGACGAAGAGGACGTGACGCTACCCGCAGATGAAGGGAACCACTCATCAGAGATAGAGGAAGAAGAGGAGGAAGGGGAAGCACAGGGTCAGGAGGAAGAAGAAGAAGAAGAAGAAGAAGAAGAAGAAGAAGAAGAAGAAGAGCAGGACAAGTTGGACGCAGAAGACGAGGAACCGCAGCCACAAGCAACTTTAAAACCGACAACGAATGCATCTCAAATACCCCTCCACTTCGGCGGCCTGCCCGCTGCTTCGAATGAGCCCTCGCCATACTTTTCCATCCTCGGCGGCCTTGCTCTAGACGACATGGAGATGGACGAAGACTTCGAATTTGGTAGAGAGGAAGACCAATTCCACCAACAGCCTTCGATGGTCGATGGCGAACCCGTTTCTTCGCTCTGGACCAACGCTAGTAGAGTCACGGAGGCTACAGGTGGCTCTGGTATGAGTGCTCGGGGAAAGCTGCCTCTGCTATTTCCCAAAATGGAGAAACGTAGTGGGAATTTAGTCCTCGCTCAAGATGATCCATCCGCTCCGATCCCTTTCCACCGTACTCAATCAGTGTAAGTCCGTTGCTGCTCGTCCTTGGCTCGAAGCTGTAGGATATGAATATTGAAATCCTCCGTTCTTACACTCAGGGACGAGATCGAGCAAACCTGGAAAAACAACAGACAAGCCCTCACTCAAGAGTACAAGCGCAGACATCGCGAGGCGGTCAAGAAACACAAGCGTCGCATTGTCGGATCCCGCCTGGCTGGAGGCGGAGTCGCCATTCGGGCCACCGCGAATCAGTCCCGAGCCATGTAAATTGGTCACCTCGTCGCTTCGTTTTACGTGAAATTTGATTTCAACCTGGCCAGCTTTGTGCGGTTACTTCACGTACATTTTTGAAAGAGATCATACTGAGGAATCCTCTATAAGCAAAGATGCTACTGCTGATGAGAGATATGACGAGAGATGTATCGCTATCGGTCATGGGCTGCGCTGGACAGTATCTAGAATGGGCTGACAATGGGACGGCGGAAGGAGGGATCAACAGCCTCGTCCCACATCCCAATCTCCAATCGGACAGCACTGGTTCCGCAGAATGTATAAACAGGTCAATCAATTTTTGTATCCTCAGGGCGCAGAGGGAGACAGACGTACGCGGTCCAAATGCGCTGCAATTCAGCGAGCCGCGACACCGTTGGCGGATCTTGCTGAGCCTTCTTCTCAATTAGACCTTTGTAGGATCCAATCATGCGAATCAGTTAGGAGCAGCAAAATCGAGCAAGGTGCACGGCCAACTCACGAATGCTTTCCGCAACCGAATCTTGGAACTCATCCCCACTATACGTGTCAATCCACGCGTCGTATGCGATCCGGTGCCGAAGAGACTCTGACATCTGTGCTCTCCCGCCGCTCTCCGCAGGATGAGCCTCTGCATACGAAACGGGCTCGCCACTCCGCGTCCGAATGCGGCGTCTCTGCGCAGCGAGCCAGAGCCCAACTTCGGCATATCCAATCGCACAGGGAGCCATCGCGATCAGCATCGCGAGCAGGCCGCTTGCGCTGTTGCTGTGTCCGATGTCGAGCACGAAGCGCGTGTACGCGACCACGGCTGCCGATTCTTGCGTCTGTCGCATGACGACCTCGCGCGATATCCCATTCTGCTCACACAGCTCGAGGTGCTTCTGGCACTCAGTCATGCACACCCTTGCCGTCTGAGCAAAGCTCTCCATTTCCACCTGCGCATCGGGGTTGTTCGACGAGGCGACAGAGGCACCCATGACGGCGAACATCCGGGCATAGTGTTGGAGGAAGAGGTAGTCCTGTTTGAGGAAGTAGGTGAAATTTTCCCAAAAGTAAGGGTCGTTCGAGTCCGTTGCGACCAGCAGGCGCTTAAGAAAAGGGTGCCGGGTGTACCGAGTCCACAGCGGCAGATCATGCGCGAGCAGCGCGCGATGAAGTGGAGTCCGGTCGTGCGGCGAGGGTGACAGGTGTGATCCAAACGGAGGAATGGGCGGGATTGCCCTTCGGAGATGAGCTCGGAGGTCAGTGGACAGACCGTGGTCGAGAGCTCCGGGGCCACCTCCTAGATCATGAACGCCTCGCGGGATCGCCTGCGAGACGTACGTGATAGCCAGACCGGTCGCAGCTCGTAAGCTGTACCCTTGCGCGAGGAAAGTGGCCAGGGCGGAGGAGAGGGTGCATCCCGTGCCGTGTGTGCTGTTCGAGGAAGAGTGGTTGGAAACGAAGAGTGTCCAGGGTTTGGCGTGCTCGTGCTGTCCCTCGGTCCCGTTCGGTGGTGGCGCGGGGACGTCCTGGTAGAGAATGTCGACAACAACCTGCGGATCTTCAGTCGGAAGATGCTGATTACCTCCATCAGAGCGAGCCAGTCGTTCCAACGCCAAGCTCAAGGGGTTGCCGTCAAGCCTGACAATGTCATGAGAAGGCAACTGACCCACGATCCCCGCAGGGCGAAGCGAATTCGTGCCGACACTCGGTTCCCAGGCCTGGACGGTAGTCGCATAGGCCTCAGTCATCACGCTCAGATCGTCGTCATCTTGAGCCAATGAAACATTCTGTTGGTCCTGTTGGAGGAGTTGAAGCAGGGCGGTGTTGAGTTCTCCGAGGTAGAAAGGAGCATGCCCGCCTTTGAGGAGACAGGCCTTTGCACCACTATTCGAGCAAAGCACCTTGGCTTGTTGAATCGTCTGAGCCAGTCTTTCTGCAACTGTTGCCGAGATTCCCTTGACGCTCTCCGAGCGCGACGAGGTCGGAACTTCACCATTGGGGTCGATGTGCTTGAGAATGGCGACCGCCTCTGGAACGTTGGGGGTGAAGACGGTGCAGTGGGGTACGACCTCGGTGAGCACGGCGCTGACTGCCTCGTCTGGCAGGAGCATGGAACCAGAAGTTGAGACCATCACCGGATCGAGGACGATGGGTACTGAGGGTTTCAAGCGGAAATTGGTCATGGACAGGTCCGGGACAGATGCTACGCGGGAACTTACCGTCAGAATTTTGCGCTCGGTGCGTCTTGAGAAGGGCTCCGACCTCGTGCACGATGGCTGCCGAGGCGAGCATTCCAATCTTGACCGCATCGATCCGAATGTCAGTCGACACGCTTTCCCACTGTTGTCGTACAAATTCGGGAGGCGGGATGTGGATAGCCTGCACGCCCTTGGTGTTCTGCGCGGTCAAGGCGGTGATGACGCTCAGGCCATATGCGCCGAGGCTGTGGATCGTTTTGAGGTCGCCTTGAATACCGGCGCCACCACCAGAATCGCTGCCGGCGATGGTGCTGTGGACATTCAAGTCAGGCATTCAGTATGATGAGGCAGTGATCGACCACAATTTTTCTGGACACAGCACTACTGATCTCGATCAAGCACGATGCCTTTGCACTCACCAGACCCGCGCCAGTGTCGCAGCCTTGGCATGCTGTCCACTGTCAGCCATCTTCTGAAGAAAAATCTCTCCAGTCTGGTGTCCACAGATGCCGAAGACGAGAGCGACGTCGGCGTGGTGGTCAAAGTGTGCCCGATCGCATTGCCAATTGCAGAATTTCCCATTCTGCGGGTTCCCTTTCTCGTCTTAGTATGACTCCACTCATCATCATCATCAGTGGCCACATCAGGCGACTTTCCCGCTCTGAGGCGATGCCTGCCGGCCTGTTGAAGGAGCCTCCATTGCTGTCAGCCGCGTCGTTCATGCTCCCAGTCGCGTGTATGACTGAATGGGAAGCTGGACCCGATTACGCTCCACTGCACAGTGTTGATGCGAGAACAAAGGGAAGCAAAGTAGAGCCGCGTCCGCCGGGTTCCCCTTTTCTTTTCCAGCAAAGCAGTCGATCTCGAAGCATTCAACCACGATCAGTCAAGCTCATCTCAGAGGGACCTCCGACCGTGGATATGGTGCTGGGTAACGTGGATGCTGCGGTAACTGCGGCAGCGAGCAGTGTCTCTGCTACCAAAGTCGGCGGCATGAAGGCGGCTGCCGACTCGGTGGCTTCAAGGATCGCCAGCGCGTCTGCCTCTGCCTCAGGCCTCGCCTCCTCATACAAGGAGGCCAAGGCGGCAGGCGGTGGACGGTCGAACCCGGTCACAGCCATGATCGCGGCCATGTTCAGCCTCTTCATCGCCTCGCTCAATCTGCTCACCGCTGTCATCACATTTGGCACAATCACCATTCCTTCCCTTGTCTACAGGATCCTACATTATAGTCTCATCTTGCAGCTCAACTTCCCCGTCCTGGCTCTCTTATTCATGGCAAGCATCATCGCAGCCTCGGTCTGGCTCCGGTACGGATACTTCAACAAGTACGAGCGTCTGAGGGAAGAACCCCTAGCAAAGGACGAAGGCTTCAACTTGCATCCCGACCTCGTCACCGCCGGACCCAGCGAGGACCGCGGCACCGGCTTTCAGTCCTATCTGGACGAGTTCCTCCAAGCCATCCGCATATTTGGATTTCTTGAGAAGCCAGTAAGTGTATCACTGGACACCATGACCGAGCATGGACGCATGCGACTGAACCATCAATCTTCCCTCGCAGGTGTTTCACGAGCTCGCTCGCCATCTGCAAACGCGCAGGTTGGTAGCTGGAGACAGTCTCGCGCTCGACTCAGACTTCTCCTTCTATATCGTCATAGACGGCCACGTGCAAGTCTTCGCCCCAAGTCCAGAACACTCTCCCGTGGAAGAGGATGAGGATGACCTCAACGGTTTCCAACTGTTGAACGAGGTGTCGACCGGCGGCACTTTGAGCAGTCTCTTCAACATCTTGAGCCTTTTTACCGAAGACGTCAAGCTAGGCATGAGAGAGGAACACGGCGGCGCCAACGCCCCTTCTGCACCGTCTCATCAGTCAGCCCACGCAAGCATACCAGGTCAAGGACGAGCCGGACCGCCATTTCCGGGACTTGAGGATCCCGCATCCTCAATGTTGATGCAACCAAACTTCCCGAGTCATCCCTCCAAGGTGGCGCAAGGACATAATTTCGATGCACAGAGGCGGCACGCCTCCACAGCCGATACGGTCAGAGATGGCGATAGTTCCACCATCGGGGACGGCCATCTCGCGGATTTCACCGCTACAGATCATGCGACTGGGGTCACTGCAGATGCGCCATTCGTCACACGACCAGAGCACATCCTCGCATCTCCAACATCGCACATGCGTATGGGACCACTACACGACGGCGGTGTACCACCCTCATTTGCAGCTGGTCAGCACTTCGTAGGAACACCTGGCTCGATCGGTGCCTCTGCCAGCCAGGTCGGTACCCCACCTCAGCGAGAGAGACCTATCCACGATGGTCAGCCAAACACTCCTGGCTCCATACTCAGCGGCTTTGGCGGTGGGGCTCAAAGAGCCAGCATAGCCGGCATGAATGCTCGGGCCCGACAACCCAATTCGCCCGGACACGTGGCCAGGGCTACGGTCGACACAACACTCGCCGTAATTCCCGCAGAGGCTTTCAAAAGGCTCACCAAGAAGTTTCCGAACGCCGCTGCACACATCGTTCAAGTGATCCTCACAAGATTTTCAAGGGTAACCTTTCACACCGCCCATCAATTCCTCGGGCTCACCAAGGAAATGATGCAGACCGAGAGGGCTCTGAATTCCGTTGCAAGCTTCGGACTCCCTGCCGACTTCTACGAAAAGGGAGGGATGGAGCGATTGCGCCAACGATTTCTTCCGGAAGCAGTGAAGGAAAAGGCAGAGTCACCAGTCGACTACTTTACCACCAAGGACTCTTCCTATCACACGGCTGGCGAAAGAGCAGGATCAACCGGAACCAAGACCCCCGTACCGGGAAGATCCTCTCGGCCGCCACAAACGCCTTGGGGACATCCAGATCTCCCGGTTATGACACCGATTGCCAGGAGCAGGGTCGGACCGGGCGATCTGTTCAGCATGACGACCATGAACGAGGATGAACATCCGGCCTACCCACATGGTATGCCTACACCGCGGTCAGAGAGGCGCAAGAGCTCTCGCTCGGCCTCTGGGCACGGACACTCTGCTTTGAACACAGTCTTCGAGGGTCGTCCGACGGGCAAGACGAGCTCGGACATTTTCGGAACCCCTCGCGTGGCCGAGATCAACTTGGAGGATCAACGCACTTGGGCCGACTTTGGACCGGCCGAATTTGACCTGAAAGATGCCATCTTCAGCTGTCTCAGCCGAAGCATCGGTCTCACAATCGCCCCGCCTAGCGCTCCTCCTAGCGTACAAGCGAGCCCATACATACACGCGCAGGACTCCAACATCCAGCGCAGCGTATTCAACTCGGCGTTCAGTAGCCTCAGCATGCTCGAGGCAGCTTCTGCAAATCTGGTGGACGATGAATCGAGCGTGGTGGCGCCGAGCAGTATGAGCGGACTTCATCACCTCGAACTGGAAAACGAGATTGAGATTCGGTTCTTCCCAGCGGGAACGACTGTGGTACATGCCGGCGAGAAAGGCGCAGGACTTTTCTACGTGATCGACGGCTTCTTGGACGTGATCCTTCCTCCAGGAGCGAGTGAAAAGGAACAGGCCTTGGAAACCGACATTCTGACAGCCAGAACGGCCGAAGGCGCCGCCGGCCGAGCAGAAGCAGACAAGCGCAAGTCGAACAAGTTTGAAGACTCGAGATCTGTCAGATCGAAACGGTCCAGCGGCTCTTTTCCTGCCAAGGCAGCTGGGCCGTCCGAAGATACCGCAGACTCTGGAAAACGACCTCGTCTGGATCCTATCGACACCTCTGGCAACTCTCAGGCTCGGCGCCACTCTCCTCCTCACGCGGCAAGCGGGATGCGCCGCAACAGTCCCAAAGTCCTTTACACCGTGCGGAGAGGTGACGTGGCTGGATACTTGTCCAGTCTGCTTAATCAGGCGAGCTATGTGGACGTCAAGGCCAAGACGGATACCTATGTGGGCTATCTTCCAGCTGCGGCGTTGACCAGGATGATGGAGAGGAAACCCGTCGTCCTGCTCACACTGTGTAAACGTCTGCTCAGTCTCCTGTCACCGCTCAGTAAGTTCAAGAGCCAACTTGGCAAGGCTACCTAACTGACCTGTCTGGAATTTTCCCTCAGTACTTCACATCGATTCTGCGCTCGACTGGCAGCAAGTAAACGGAGGGCAAGTCATCTACCGGGAAGGCGACCCCTCGGACAGCTTCTACATCGTGATCAATGGCCGTCTTCGTGCCATTTCCGAGAAGGCCGACGGCGGGTCAGGCGTCGAGATATTGCAAGAGTTCTCTCAAGGCGAGAGTGTCGGCGAACTGGACGTGATTACAGCATTACCACGCCGACACACTCTACACGCGATCCGAGACTCTGAGCTGGCCAAGATGCCGATGACGCTCTTCAATGCCATCTCAATGCGACATCCGCAGATCACGATCCAAATCTCTCGGATCATCGCCCGTCGAGTGCGCGCGGAGATGCACTCCAAGACCAAGAACGCTATCCCGAGTCTGCGCGCCCCGATCCCTGGGCTTCCGGATCTTGGACGCAATAATCAGAATCTCAAGACTGTTGCGATCCTGCCCGTCACCAGGGAGGTGCCGATCGTCGACTTTGCGAACCGACTGCAAGGAGCGTTCGAGGACACGATAGGAGGACCGACAGCGTTCTTGAACCAGAGCAGCGTCATGAGTGTATTGGGAAAGCACGCATTCAGTCGCTTTGGCAAGCTCAAGCTCGCAGGTTGGCTTGCTGAGCAAGAGCAGCAGTACAGACTGGTGCTCTACGTGGTAGACACGGCCGTGAGCTCACCTTGGGCCCAGACGAGCATTCGCCAGGCCGACTGTGTGCTCCTTGTTGGTTTTGGAGACGATCCGAGCATGGGCGAGTATGAACGGCTGTTGCTCTCCATGAAGACGACGGCGAGAAAGGAGCTCGTACTGCTCCATCCCGACCGGAGCGTCTCACCTGGTTCGACTCGAGAGTGGCTCAAGACCCGACCTTGGATCCAAGCGCACCACCACCTCGAGATCCCAGGAATGGCGCATTCCTTCACCTCGGCATTTGTCAATGCCTCGCCCGCAGATCTCAAAGCGCTACAGGCCTTCAAGCAACTCAAAGAAAAGCTCGAGACCAGACTGAGCAAGTACCGGCAGACGATTGTGGGGCGCGTCATTGTTCATCATCGGAGCGGCCCGAATGGAGGAACGAGCGTGGTGGATGCCATGCCTGGTCGACCTCATGCCTTTTCAGACTTTGCCCGCTTGGCTCGACGATTGAGAGGGCGGAGTGTTGGGCTGGTGCTCGGTGGCGGCGGAGCCCGGGGTTGCTCGCACGTCGGGGTACTGAGAGCTCTTGAGGAGCGCGGAATTCCGGTCGACATGATCGGCGGCACCAGCATTGGCAGGTAAGCATGGCGTTCTCCTTGTTGCCAATTTGATCAAGCAGGCTGAATCATCATTGCTCGACTTTCATGACATACTTCAGCTTGGTGGGTGGCTTGTACGCCAAGGAGGGCGAGGTGGTGTCGACATTTGGTTTAGTCAAGCGCTTTGCTGGGCGCATGGCGAGTCTGTGGCGATTTGCCAGTGACTTGACTTACCCAGTCGTGTCGTACACAACCGGCCACGAGTTCAATCGCGGAATCTACAAGGTGAGGATGCCACAAATTGCCCTCATGGAGGAAATTCCCCAGAGAAAGTACATAAGATCGGCTGACGGCTGACCTGCTATTCACAGGCTCTGGGCGCATCACACATTGAAGACTTTTGGATCCCTTACTTCACGAACAGCACCAACATTACCTGGTCCCGGATGGAGGTGCACACGACTGGCTATGCGTGGCGCTACATCCGTGCGAGCATGACGTTGGCAGGATTGTTGCCTCCGCTGGTGGACGAAGGCAACATGCTGGTCGACGGTGGCTACGTGGACAACTTGCCTGTGAGCGTGATGTTCGCGATGGGAGCACGGGACGTGTTTGCAGTAGACGTCGGAAGCATTGTAAGTGATTCCAGAGCTGAAATGACGCAGCTTACGAGTCTGACCACAATCGCCTCTTATTCCCATTCTGTCTAGGACGACACGTCGCCGCGGAGCTACGGAGACACGCTCTCGGGCTGGTGGGTGTTGCTCAACCGGTTCAACCCTTGGAGCGAGGCGAGGATGATCCCCAGCATTCCGGACATCCAAGGTCGTCTGACATAGTGAGTTTTTCTCAGTCTACTTGCTCCTGTCAGACGGATACTGAGCCTGGCGTATCTGAAACTCGATTTGCAGTGTCTCGTCCGTGAAGACACTGGAAGAGGCGAAGGTCACTCCTGGCTGTGTGAGTGATGTTGAGGGGTACGACAGAAAAGTGATGACATTGATTCTGACATTCCAATTGCTCTCAATGATCCACAGCTGTACATGAGGATGCCAGTCGAGGCTTATGGCACGCTCGAGTTTGGCAAGGTGAGTGTTTACAGATGCAAGAGCAAGACGATGGTTCCGTTTGCGAGACTGACCGCCGTCTGTGTTGGGGCCCTGTCAGTTTGCGGAGATTGCCCAGCTGGGTTACGATGCAGCGAACCGGATGCTGGACGAGTGGGTGGAACAAGGCGTGCGGCTGCCGAATGGGACAGAGGATGACGAGGAGGAGGTTGGAGCTGGGTTTGGCGGGCTGGGTTGGTCAGTGGGAGGGGCACGAGGCAAGCGCGGAACCCGGCGACGCAAGGTGGGCATTGCGGCGAGACGGAACAGTATCTAGGGAAATCCTGCTGTCAGCCCTGGCGCGCTGTTCTGCTGTCGGCAACTGCAAAATGATGCTTTCTGAACACGCGCACCAAGGCAAGTGTCCGCCCTGGACCATGGAGCGCCGATCCAAAGAGACGAGGAAGTTCCTCAAGCAGCCAGACACATAGCACACTTGAGACGGCCTGGACACTGGATGGATAGGATGCAAGCGCCATGCATGCAAAGTTCAGTATGTAGTGCGTCGAGTGAACAGGGAACGTGCAAACCAGGTTCAAGAGCGATTGCTCCCATTCGGCCACTTGCAGTTTGTGCTTCATGACTTACTACTGACTCATCATGAACTCGCCGGGCCGCAACTGGCCGGGGTGGTTGCGACCCTGCCCGTGCCGCCGAGTCGGTCCGCGCCACGCCGCCCAGGGTTTCCTTCCTTTCGACCCTGTGTGGAGAGAAGCCAAGAGCGAGCAGACAGACAGACAGACAGACAGACAGCACAGTGACGACAGCCTGCATCAGATTTGCACTCGATAAATTGGGTCGTTGATCGACAGAAGCCAGCCAGCCGGGCTTAAGCAATTTTTTTTGTTTAGTCATGACGCAGAAGGCAGCAGGGCAGCATCAGAGCATCTCCAAGCTCAGCACTCAGCAGGGCGAGTTCGGATGAGCTCGACCGACGCTGGGAAGGAAGAAGGCACACACACTCATTTGTTAGTCTGGAAACTCGGAGGGAAGAGCAGCAGCAGCAGCAGCAGCAGCAGCAGCAGCAGCCAAGCCAAGCCTCTGCTACAGCAGTCAGCACGCACGCACACGTAATAACAAGCACTTTGGGCGGCGATCGACCATATGAAGACTTCGGATAGTTGCGCTCCATACTACTCGTACTACTGGTGCTGCTGCTTGCAACCTGGCCAAGCACATCGTTCCCCAATAAATGCGGCCCATTCGAACTCGATCCCACCGCGCGTGCGCGATTCCCTTCCTGCCTTGGAACTCCTCTTCTTGCTGAGTCCCTCCTCTCCTTCTCTCTGCGACTCCTCCAGCAATCCCACCCTGACCAAGTCGCATCGACTGTTGCAACTCCAGACGCGTCAGCCAACAGGGCCAAAACAAAAAAGTCTCCGAGCGTGGATAGCATGCACACAAGCGGCAGTAGGAAGAGACAGAGACGCGCAACACCCACGACCAGCGCGCCTACTCTCACCCGATGGATTCGAGCTGCTGCACTCGCATCGGTTGCGATCGCGGGCGCAGCAGCCGCGTCCTCGCCCTCATCGTCGCGCGACATCATCGGCCTCTCCTCTGACGACGCGCTCTCAGTACGAGCATTCAGCGGTACCACCGGACACCTCTCACTCCGACACGGTGATCACGCTCACGAAGAAGCAGAAGAGCAGGAGCCAGAACACCACCACCATGACATGAGCCCGCCGCCTCCCCCAGCCGCCGCCGTTCCTCCTCACGAACACGAACACGAGCATGGTCATGAGCACTCTCACTCGATGCAAGACTCGACTGATTCTCACAGCACTCCTTACGCCAACTTCAGTCAAGAGCACGGGCCCTTTACCGCAGCTGCAGATCTCCCAGATCCATGGAAGGCAGGACCTAAGCTCTTGCCCATCCCACCGCCTCCGCCGGGTCTATGGGGTGGGCATCACCATCACGGCGATACTCCAGCTCTCACAGCCTTCAACGAAACCGCCCTCTTCTACTCCAAGGGTCCCGCTCCTCTCTCCTACGTCGAATGGGACATGAGCTGGGGGCCCGCCAGAACAGACGAGCTCAGAAGATTCGTGGCCGCAGGCGAAGGCGAGACCAACGGGGAAGCTCTCATGGGAGCCGTCGACGGCCGCTGGAGAAGACTCTTCGACGAATGGGATCCCGTCAAGCGCGCAGCCCTGAACAAGCAAATGAAGAGCTTTGTCGAGAACGGAGAACCAACGCGACACGCTGGTCTCATGTTTGTCCACGTCCTCGGCTGCATTCTCGCGTGTTTCGTTCTGCTGCCAATCAGTGAGTTCACGCAGTGGTACCAACGACGTATACATGCGCATGCACTCACACGGTCTACTCTGTTTTGGTGTTCATCAGCACTGGTGCTGCGAGCCGGCAGTTCTTCTCTCGCCCCTTTGGCAGCATTGACTTACTTGGTCACGCTCTTCTTCTCCATCATGCTCGGCGGTATCTACAAGGCCCTGTCCCCGCCCTTGTTCCCCTCAAACTCACACGGCACCATGGCCTGGGCCCTCTTCTGGATCTCTGCCGTCGTCTTCTCCTTTGACATCATCAAGCTTCTTCGTCAGATTGCATCCGTCTTTGTCGGACCCCGGGCCGCCGCGGGATCAGGCCGATGGCGTAATCTCTGGAGACGCATGACCAATGCCGCTTCTCAGCAGTCGACCAACGGAAGCATTGCTTTGCAAAACTACGAATACAGCCCCGTTGAGGAAGACCGGATCCTACAATCCGGTTATGAGGAAGGAGAGGAGTCTGTCGCGCTGGCCAAGAACATCGACCAGGAAGAGAACACGCATACTTCATACTACGATAGCCACGCACAGCAAGAGTACAAGCCTCGACCAGTCCAACGCAATGGAAGTTCCTCCTCCAGTGGCAGCGGCGCGTGCCCATCACCGAATGGTACCCTGGTCGGAACACCTCGCAACTCTACATTCGGCCCGATCCCCGGCTGGGATCACAACGGAGCGAAGGCATGCCCAAGCACCGAGATGGATCTGGAGAAGAGTCAGGCAAACGAGGATGCTGTCGCAATCATGCACGGTCGACCGGCATATCGACAGCATCGTCGAGGGCTCTCCTCCATCTCCACTCTGTGGGAGCGCGACTCGGTTGACGCGCCTCTTCTCAAACATCAAACCGCGTCTCCTCGGACGGCAACTTCGTCAAACCGAACAAAGACGCGTACCACAGACCGCCAAACGCTCCTGCAGGGCATTCTTCGCTACTCGCACGTCACCGTCGCGCGTTCGCTTCCCATCCTCGCGTTCGCAGTCACCTACACTGGTATCACCGTCTACTCTGGCGCCTGCCGCTCAGGCTTCATCAACGGCTGTGCGGCCCATGGAATCAAGGGCGGCATCTTCTTCTGGTTCGGCCTGCTCACCTTTGGTCGGTACGTCGGAGCCTATGCCGAGCACGGCTGGGCCTGGAACGCGCGTCCCAAGACGAGTCGTGTGCCCTCGGCCGAATTTGTGGAGAGCTTTGTCATCTTCCTCTACGGCGCGACCAACACCTGGATGGAGCGCTTCGGCGCAAAGGCGGGCGATCCATACTCGGTCAAACAGGTCCAACACATCTCCATTGCTGTCATGTACTGGTTCGCGGGACTTGTTGGCATGCTGATCGAGACAAAGTGGACAAAACGGCTCCTGGGTCTGCCCATCGCCTTGACTCACCCCTCAGCGCGTCGTCACGCCGAAGGCGATGAAGCTGACGCGCGATTGGCGCGAGGAGAGATCAGCGAAGACGAGTACGCCCTCGAGCTGGTGGAGGCACAGCGCGCGCCTCCCTCGTATGCTGGCTCCTTCAACCCCTTCCCGGCTCTGTGCATCGGTGTCACTGGCGTAGCCATGGCTGCGCACCACCAAGACTACGTCTACGAGGTCGAAGTGCACGCGCTGTGGGGCAACCTGCTCGCAGCCTTTGCAGTACTGCGATGCCTGACGTACTTTTTCCTCTATCTCCGCCCCCCCACGTCTTCAATCTTGCCCGGTCGACCCCCGACGGAGGCTCTGGCCAGCTTTGCGCTCGCGTGCGGTGGCATGGTTTTTATGCTCTCGAGCGAAGAGGTCAGCTTCCTCGCAATGCGGACTGGATGGTCGGATATCATGATGATCACCAACGTGACCGTCGCACTCGTCTGCCTTGTCTTCTGTGGGATCGCAGCGATGCTGATGCTCAAGGCCTGGGCAGTCAAGCGCGAGCTGCGCGTCCATCGGGCAATCTCTGCAGGTACTGCCACTGATGGCTTCGATGCTGAGACATTTGACCAGACCACCGGACGTCAACGTCGTCGACAGTCGCCGCCTCGTTTTGCACACGCCCCCGAAGAACCCAACTCTGACTCTACGTCAGCCCCCGTCTTTGTGGTGGGGGAGGACCTAGATGAAGAGGACCACATGGAGCGTCGCCCAGCTGGACAAGTACGAGGAAACGACAATCCAGCTTTCACGTCGAGTCCGGACGCTCTCCCAGCGAACAACATGACTCAGGTGCCGGAGTCTACAAATACGACCATCTAATTATACACGCGGCTTCCACCGTCTTCCTGCAAACTGTGAGTACTGGTGGTTGATCCGGGTAAGGATGCCAACTGGCTGATGATCTACTCCTGTTGTCGACGGTGTGCAGGTATCTTTCGCAATATATATCCCAATCCCTCTGCACTCAATCTAAGTGTGACCTTTTCCTCCCGGTCAAGAGCAGCGCAAAATTTGATCCAAATTGCATGCTCCACGACATCGCTACGTCGCAAGAATACTTGCTTATACCCGATTACCGCCGACCTTATAGTTTCACGTCCACACTGGGCGCCACGTGCGCGATGCCGATCGCGAGTGTGCCCCCTTACCAGCGCATCTCCGGCCACTTCCACTTCTGCGGGCCATGTCCAACTTCCTGATGACCTGATTATCTGCCATGTGCCCACCACTTTTATCTCCTCCAACTACATAAAATGAAGCAATCCATGTCCAGTACGAGTCTCGATTTCATCTGTTTGATTGGGTTTCTTGAAAACGAAGATGGCTTATGAATAATGATGAGCCTAGCCCACTGAGAGGGAGTGTGTCTAGAGAATGCTGCTACAAAATTCCACCGGTTTGGGTCAGGGTCACGTTGCGACAATTTGGTGTCGGTCGGTGAAGAAATGCGAAGGAGCCTCTGTAAGGCTATGATGAGAAGTGCGTTGCTCGTGCGATGCTGGTGAAAGGATGGTTGATGGCGGAGAGAACAGGTAATTTGCGAGAGTCCGTGGTGGGTTGAGGAGATGTGAGGGAACGTTGCTGGAATCGTCATTAAAGAAATTTCAATCGCGCTGGAGCCACTTGCGAATAAGTATCGAGCGGTGCGCGTTCTGGAGCTGGACACTGGAGGAGACGAGCGAGCGGTAGACAGGCCCTCGTGGCCAAGTCGCTACGCGTCGCATCCGTGCCTCGCTGCGGGCGGCGCGTGCCGTATACTCAAATCGAGCGGTACCTGCCCGAGTACACGTGCATGCGTGATTTTTGGCCATCTGTGAAGCTTTGCATGCACGAATCATCGCTGTAAGGTTCAGAAGGGAGTCAGTACATGTTCTGGCATCAGAAAGACATGAAGCTGTGTCAAAACGAACGAGTAGTCAAGGAAATTGTGCACAGAATCCAGTCCCGGGGCGCTGCAGGTGTTCTTGCGAGCGGGACAGCCAAAGGTGGGGTTGGCCTGAAGTGGTGTGTCAGACACATAATCGCCAGGGTTGGAGGATGAGCAGGATTCGCCTTGGAAGGGGCTGCCAAAGAGAGATACAAACACATGAAGGTCAGACGGGCCATAGGGATATTGATTGTGGTGTAGGGATCACTCCGACACTCACTGGTACAGTCCCAGCCAGTGACCGATCTCGTGGGTGGCGGTGCGTCCGAGATCGTATGGAGCAAAGTTGGAAGAGCCAGGGATGGAGTTCATGTGAATGACCACCCCGTCCATCTTCGGGTTACTGGCATACTGTGGAACTCGGATCGTAGGTCAGAATCAAGTCCCCAGGAAACTTCCGTCGCGCAACTCTGACTCACGTTCCAAGGGAAAGTCGACCATCCGAGCAGACCATTGGCGAGGTTGGCGCTGTACAGGTTCAGATCGCCCTTTCCACCGACACGGAGCGAGTTCTTCATCTGTATGGCAGCTGAATCGGAGTCTCCGCCAATGTTGAACCAGCGAGAGTTCGTTGTGCGCGAGACAGAGACGAGGTCAAAGCGGTAGCCGGCCGATCGGTAGTCATTGTTGAGGACGGTGAGCTGGGACGAGATGCGGCCGCTGGAGACCTTGCCCTGGCTTCCATTGTCGATGACGTGGAAGTAAACCTTGATGACGCGTGAAGTGACGCGCTCGTTTGCGCTTGCATCGTGGGCGAGGGCGAGTCTGGCATTTGCGAGCTTCTTTGCGTGGGCGGCGATGAGTGGGGCGTTTTCGGCTTCGCGCGTCTTGTTGGCAGGCTCGTTTGTGGGACAAAGGACGCCTCTGTGTGCTCCTACTCGACCGCCGTGGCTCCAGGAGCGCTCGATGCTTTCGGCCGAGGCGACTCCGCTCATGGCAAGGAGTGCCAGAGCGGCGGTAGCCGTCTTGAAGCCGAGCAGTTGCATTTGGGGGTGCGTACTTGAGAAATGCGAGGGTTAGATGGGCAGAGAGGAGGAGAACGGGTCAAGCGGACGTGAGATCAGCCTGGAATCGCAGAGCAAACGTGCTGGGAAGGCGGAGAAGAGTAGGGGAAATGACTGTGAGGGTGAACAGAAAAGGCGAGTCTATTAAAAGAGCTTGTGAAGGCCAAAAGGAAGGTGGGTCCAGTCTGTAGGCTCGGATGCTGTGAAGACTGTCAGTGAGAAAAGCGCCCGGCCCGAATCTGGAGACAGGGTGAGAAGACGTGTGACTGTGAGGATGAGTGAGTGGGAGGAAGAAGGGAGGGAGTGGTGGTCAAGGATGCAAGTAGCCTCAGAGGAAGACGGGAAAGGGGGGGAAGCATTGGACAAGACTGCCATGCTCCCCTGTTGCTCTCTCCCTGTTGCTGTCTCAGATGCAGGTAGGCAAAGAGGCGTTCGGAATGAGCAGCCAGCCGCATGTGTTTGTGGCTGTCCTCCATGCGGGCCCAGGAGCAGCAGCAGCAGCAGCAGCCAGAGGCAATCCCCTGTGTCGCATTATTGAGCAAGCTTAGCCGGGGCTGCAGATTGGACTGCGTTGGTGTCGTCTGTCTTCGAGAGAGAGAGGCAGCCCAAAGGAGTTCGATCAGTCCCGCAGGCGGGCTTGCAAATCTGGTCGCGGAAATTCTTTATGGATGCCAACAAACAAACGAGAGCAGCAGCAACTCTAGCGGGGTTGGGTGCGGTCTTGCAGCGAGCGGCCAGCCAGGAGGCACCACACCACAAAGTGCAGATGGGTCAGGGCCGACTGTTGCTGAGCGCGATCACACTCACCAGCATTCCAACACGACAGGCTCCGATCCCCTGTTGATGTTCAACCAATGCTCCTCCGCTCCCTCGCTCAAAAGTACCTGATCTTGCATCCACTTGCCGCGAGGTCACTGACTCCAGTTCTCTGCTGTGTACCCCTTATCAGCATGGCCGCGCATAACACATCCAACATCAGCCCATCATTGGTCAAGATGTTTCATCGATGCGATTGTAGCGAGCAGAATTGAGTCGAGATGAAAGAGGGCTGGCTGCTCATCATTTCCAATAGCAACGAGCAAGCTGGCGACGCACACCAATTCTAAGCTCACTTCCTTCCCATAGGATTTGCTGACCATTCTGCTACACAGATTTTCGCAGTCGGCTGACAAGGAGAACCCAACACGGGCAGGTAGCTTGTCTACTGCATTATTCATACGCGCAACATGCTCCCTGCAGAGGACCCATCAAGACGCCTCTCTCGAAGCCATTCAAGCAAGAATGTTCATGGCCTTACGTGAAAGTGATGCAGACCGAGCGTCGCGAGCGGCGAACCACTCGACTGATGCCTACCGGATGGCACTCGGCCTCAGACCCCATCGCCAGGAAGCAGCGCAAAGGGCGGTTCGGGCTGCATCCGCACGATGCGAGGATGGATGCCGACGTCGCACACCATGATGCGCATTCACGTTCGACAAAGTGATCGCATTCGTACCGGGTCGGCCTGCCGTTCTGCGATTCTCCAGTGACATCCGAGCCTCGTTACATGCCTTGCGAGTCCATGCCCTGCATTCAGGTGACCGAATCATCCATTCCGCCTCCAATCCAAGAAAACAAGAAGGGCGTGGAAAGTATGCTTTCGTCAACTGCATTGTATGGCTCACGGCTGGCTAGTATGGAAGAAAATGCCATCGAACAGGTGAGCATCTCTCTCGGCCAGGCTGAATGACGTGCTCAGCTGCGTTTGCTGATCACAGTTGCTGTTATCTGGACAGCTTCAACGCGATCGACCGTATGCAGAAGCAGCGATAGGTCATGATTACACACGCCAGTTTGAAGCGGTGCGAATCGCGAAACCCGACCTGGACGAACAGAGACAAGCACCTCCCATATCCTACGCAACAACTGATGGTGAGATCCGGTCGTCACGCTTCCGCAGCTCCTGGCCTCCTGCCAACATTCTGATCCCAACTGCTTTCATCCTCCCCGTAGGAAGCGGTTTCATACACTCCGAACTCTTCTGCTTCGTCCACAAAAACTTTAGGACTTGACTCACTGAGCCTGGGACGTCTGGTGCTCATGCTGAATGCACCCATGACATCGTGCCAGCGTGTGTATGACCTTGTCTCAATCGATCAGTCGAACCTCACCGGCCGGGCAGGTAAGGCCACACAGCGCCCTTCTGCACTTTGACCGCAGTGCATCACCGACTCGACGCGTTATGCCCACAACGTCGCCATCACCTGCTTACACTCTGTTCAGAAGCATTACCATTGCTATCAAAGACACTACTTCGGCAACCTTTGGGGCCTGTACAGCAACTGCGTCTGATTTGAGGCTGGTGATCTCTGCCAATCAAATCAAAATTTCCTGCTAGTCTGATTTGCCGCTCGGCCACAGATCACAATATGTACGCGTACAGGTGCACAAAGGGCTGATTTGATCCAGAGAGACAGCCACGTGTGTATGATTCTGTTGCTCCTCACCACATCTACGGCCAAGCGACCAGCACCAGCACCAACACCAGTGTCCTTGTTCTCGTCTGGCTCTGTGCGTGGGCGAGAAACACATGACGCCTGCTACGTGCTTGTGCTGACCCTGATCTTTGCTTCTCTTTCTGCTTCTGCCTTTTTCTCTCTCTTCTTCTCACAGCAACAGCATCCCATCACGACTCGCGCCGGTCTGAGAAGTGAATCTGATCAGGAAAAGAATGTGATTGTCGTTCTCAAGTTCGTTCGTAAATACATGAAGGAATGCGTGTTTCTCAGCGTGGGAATTGGGTTTCTCCACAGTCGCCCCCACCCAAAAGGGGCAACTTGCTTTGCCCGCAACGGAGCACCACCACCAAAACCCCCATTCGGATCGTCAAAAATGTCCTTCCTCCCCAGCGTCCAGCCATTCTTCATTGAGGGATCATCTCCTCCTCCGCAACCTGTCCCTGCCACGGAGCACCCCGCTCCCCCACCGCAGGACCCCGCCCTCGTACCGGCCCCTGAGCCAATCATTGTTCAACCAGATTCTGCCAATGTAGTGTGTGGACCTTGTAGCAAGCGTGCGCGCGACTGTGTATGAGGTGCAGGCGCGAGCCGTGTGTGTGTCGAGTGCCGACGCCGCAAGATCAAGTGTGGTGAGTGGTGAAATTTTTTTCCCGCTGGTTTATTCTTTATCGACCCGAAATAAGTTGTTCTTCAGCCAGGCAGCCAAGCAGGCCTTCTGATTGAGCGCAGTGGCTCCAACCTACTCACAGATGGC